>BDJD01003958.1:0-22142 GCA_002564525.1 Rosa multiflora
TCAAACATTATCAATAATTAGAAGAATCCCAGGAAGTCACCATCAAAATCATGTCTTCTGTTGGGGCACCTTGAAGGGGGGAGTACAAAAATGGGTACCAGGAAAAATGTGTTGGGATGTGCAACTTCAAGGTGTTCTACCATACCAGTGACAACAATGTTTTGAATGGCATACTTATTATGCAATGAGCTGGTTTGGACTATATGTAGGTTGCTTCATCTTTTTCTTGCTTCTGACTATGATGTTTGCTCCATCTTTTTCTTGCTTCAGACAAATGCTGACAAGGATCAGGTCAAGGCTGCCATTAAGGCTCAACAAGACCAACAAATCGATAATGTAAGTATGTCAACTTTTAAGCAGTATGAAGTTCACTAATTTCTGATGGTATATCATCAGATAGTGATCAAATTTTGCTTCTTCCTCTTTTCCTAAGGACAGGCACTTTTAGCTGAGGGGCGATTTTACTCGGATCTTGAGCTTACTGAGAAAGAAATTGAACGCATGGTGATGGAAGCTTCTAGGGCTGAGTATCTTGCAGATGGCACATTCAAGAAACAACTTGGCCGCAGAGAATCTTCTACTTCAAGCTGTGAGCCTTCATCTTCTGGAGCTAGTGAGTTGACCCTTATCTCCTTTCTGTTTCCCTTTTTTTGCATTGTAGTTGGAATTTGAGTAGGTTTGTTGCTGACTAACAGGATCATCAGGCAGTGAGACTAAGCCAGGGGGTAGAGACCAGGGTGGCCAGGATTCCACCTTAAGCTGTAGTATGCAAATTGTTCTGTCGATGGGATTCAGCTATCTGCAGGCCATCGAAGCTTACAGCATATTTGGAGATGACGTAGATTCCATGGTTTGTTACTTGTTGGAAACTAGCAGCAGTAGCAGGCGCAAAGGCAAGGCAACAGAATAATGACCAAATTGAAACCATAAATGAAAAGGAGAAAGAAAGACCTGGGAATGCACGTGGGATTGTGTTGGCTTCTTTGTGCTTTAACTAAAGGAAATGATTCAATTGATGAAGCCTGTGAATCTTAAATATGTTATCCAAGTTCAGTCAATAAAATGGATTGACTAGCCTGTTACTGACCGTGAGTTTGGTAAAATTTAATCACTGATAAGTTAGAATTTTCGGGACCAGTATAGAGTAGCATTCACAGATCTGCGTGACCTGCTCACAACATCTATGCCATACCTATCCAACCTGACTTAATTACGATTTTGCTAGTAGCAATAATGTTTTACTACATGACCGATAAATACGTACGGTTGTGTTATGCCATAATTTCATATTACATCTCTCTCATTTCAGTCTAGCTTGTCTAAGCAAAATTGGGGTGGAAAGTTGTTAGTCAACTGGTAACTCCTTTTTTGAGGCTTGTCAAAAGTCATCAGGCATATATTATTGATTCCATTAAAGCTATCAATCTTCCTATGCAAGGTTCCCCAAACGATTCCACTAGAGGCATCTTCAGAGTCAAAATAATTCAAGTAATGATAGCATATGCATTATAAAATTAAATTTATATCTTCATTTAGTGCATTGGGTGATAATTGAGGTACAATTATGTGGATTTTATCTTAAATTGTAGTAGTTGTTTTTCCTTATATATCCCAACTTTAATTGACTCAATATATCTAGAGTTAAAAAGTCCGTTTCCGAAATTCAAAATATTGGTTGGTATTCAGTTGATTCGATAATTACCAAATTAAATGGCAGCCCTCGACTTGACTAAACTGATCGTAAAACATAACTAGTCATTGGAGACATAGGCAATCCTAACCTATTAACTTAATCCCAATTCAATTATAGTCTCTCTCACCACTAGAACTAAGAATTATACATCCAAATGGCTTATTATTGATTTATTGAGAAAACAACAACCATAATTAAAGAAAAATAAAAAGGAAAATAGGAGAAGACTTGTGCATGCGGGAGTGGAGTACTTTTCCTTTCGAATTTCAACGCTTCATGAAAGTGATTTTAACTTTTGTTGCCTTAAATTGTTTAAAAAAACAAAAAGAAAAGAAATTGTCATCGATCATTGTTGTCGACTTTGCCAGCAAACGACGTCGTGCTGATCACTTCGGGAGGAAGGCGTCACTCACTGACTTCAAGAGGAAGGTGTTTGAGTAGAACAAACTCAACAACACTCCTTCCTCAATTCCTCTCTCTCTCTCTCTCTCTCTCTCTAAAACCCCTTGTTAGGTTGGGGGTGGTGTGCCCAGTGCCCAGAGAGTATAGTGTCGCAGCAAAAATGTCGCAGAACGGGAAGCTTATGCCGAATCTGGACCAGCAGAGCACCAAGGTCCTCAACCTCACCGTTCTCCAGCGAAACGACCCCTTCGTCGAGGAGATCCTCATGACTTCTACTCACGTCACCTTCTACAAGTTCGACACTAACACCAGCCAATGGGTACGCACTCCGATTCATCTCTCTCTCTCTCTCTCTCTCTCCTCTCTTTCCCCCCCTTTTCCGATTGTCTCTCATTCTCGCCGCCTCTTTCAAATCTCAGAGTCGCAAGGACGTCGAGGGATCTCTCTTCGTCGTCAAGAGGTAATCCTGTTTCGAATTGAATTTCGTTTGGGAATGGAGCTTGATTTTTGATTTGCTGCTGTTGCTGTTTCAGGAACGCGCAGCCTCGCTTTCAGTTTATTGTGATGAATCGCCTCAATACTGGTCAGTGTCTTTGGCTTCTTTTTTTCAGAGACTAGTTAGTTTGGAAATTGAATCTTTGCTTCTGAACTTTGTTGTTATATCGTAGGGTTTTAGGGTTAGCTTAAAAGATAGGCCAGATGTCCTGTTGTGGAGTATTATATGAGCACATAGAGTGCCCTGTTTTGAAAGTTGGACTTGGGAAGACTAGTTCTGCGTTTACCCGTGGGTATGGGAGCTGGTTTTACCATGGTATAGAGTCCGATCAAGGGGCTACCTATAGGCTGGATCAGATACAAATTGTTATCGTATAGAAAATATGAAAACTTGGCTGGATATACCAAATTCTGACTTGGCCTGGTTAACTTAAAAGATAGGCCTGATGTCCTGTTGTGGAGTAGTATATGAGGCACTTAGAGTGCCCTGTTTTGAAAGTTGGACTTGGGAAGACTAGTTCTGCGTTTACCCGTGGGTTGTGACATTTGGTATCGGAGCTCGTGTTACCATGGTATAGAGTCCGATCAAGGGCTGGATCAGATACAAATTGTTATCGTATAGAAAATATGAAAACTTGGCTGGATATACCAAATTCTGACTTGGCCTGGTTACCCTAGCCATTGCCAAGTCATTGAATACCGGTAGGGATTTACACCCTCAACGGGATATTAATTTTGAAATGAAAAAACTTGGATATCAAATGAACCAGTGGTCTTGCTTAGATATAGAAGCTATTGAGGTTATAAGATACCAAGGGACTGAAAAACATTCAAATCAGTCTCAGATCATTACTGGACCGTATCTTTTTGGGATGTTAATTTTGAAATGAAAAAACTTAGAAGCTATTGAGGTTATAAGATACCAAGGGACTGAAAAACATTCAAATCAGTCTCAGATCATTACTGGACCGTATCTTTTTCTTTGCAAGGTTACTAGACCTTGGTTCCTTTTTTGTTTTTTGCTGATTGCCTCTCTGGTTTGAATGTTCTTCTTTGAATCTCTTGTCTAGAGACATTTTCATTTTCTCCTACATGTTGGCTTCTTCAATATCTTGTAGTCTGCTTTGCAACTTGAAATGAGTCATAGAAAAAGAATTAACAGCAAGATGTTCAAATTAATTGTTAGATATTGTTATCAGCCTTTCTTGTAAGGTTACTAGACCTTGGTTCCTTTTTTGTTTTTTGCTGATTGCCTCTCTGGTTTGATGTTCTTCTTTGAATCTCTTGTCTTGAGACATTTTCATTTTCTCCTACATGTTGGCTTCTTCAATATCTTGTAGTCTGCTTTGCAACTTGAAATGAGTCATAGAAAAAGAATTAACAGCAAGATGTTCAAATTAATTGTTAGATATTGTTATCAGCCTTTCTTGTATTTTTTTTTACCTCACATCTCACATATGACCTCGTTTAAATGGTGTTTTTATTTTTAATTTTATTTTCTATTTAAATAGCGAATGCATTTTTTCAGTTTCTTATTTTTTTTTACCTCACATCACACATATGACCTCGTTTAAATGGTGTTTTTATTTTTAATTTTATTTTCTATTTAAATAGCGAATGCATTTTTTCAGTTTCTTTATGTTAAAATAACTATGTTGGCATAAGCAGAAAATTTGGTGGAGGATCTTTTGGGAGATTTTGAATGTGAAGTCCAGCTTCCTTATCTTTTATATCGAAATGCGGCCCGAGAGGTGAATGGTATTTGGTTCTACAATGCATCTGAGTGTGAAGAGGTGGCAAATCTTTTCAGCAGGTATTTTTCTCTTCTCACAGTCTATTGGATAATAAAAACGAAAAAGGTACTCTTTGTGGTATGTTGGTTTGACAAAATCAAGATTGATTAATTACTTTTAGGTGGTGATGTATGACAAGGAGATAAAATTGGTATAATGAGAGAGAATGAAGAAAATATAGGGTATATAGAATATAGGTTGAAGAGTAGAAAGAAAAAGGCAGGGTAAACTCGATTAGTAAATCTTAAATCAGTATGTCAAAGTCTTAACGCCCCTCTAATGTAAGGCATCTATATAGGCAATTGCATCATAGTAAAATACATAAGGTATGCAATTCTCAGTTAGGAGAGTTTTTATCTCATAATGATTAGCTTCACATCCATGCCCCCACCCCATATAGCTAAGAATTTCTGAGGACGACAGATTTGACACGTGATACCCATTGTCAGAAAAAGGGAAAAAGGTGTAGTCAAAGACTCTCTCAGGAATCTACTGTTTGTTTCTATCTCCATGCATTTGAGGCATAATTAGTTGTTTTTGCATTGCTTTTTGTTTCTTGGGTCATTCAGTGTTTAAGAAAATTCAGGTTTACTATTATTTTGTCCGGCATGATGGTGTATTGTATATAATTATATATCCTTTCATTGCTAGGTTTGTATGGTGCTAGGTTTGTATGGTGAAGCTGTCCAGATTTTGTTATTTATTTGTTAATTTAGAATAATTCTTTTCATATTGGCTTGTCATGAGTAGTCTTAGTATTCAGTGCACACTTATCCTTGTTTCTGTCTATGTATTTTTATGATTTGCAAGTCTCATTCCTCATAAAATATATAAGAAAAGATAGAAGAAGCAACATAGTTGATGATAATGCAACTTATAAATAGCATTAGTCTGTATCAATTTTTGACATTGTGATTAACTTTAATTGCTGGTCATGTTTCAGTATCGATCTACTAGCTACCTTGTGAATATTTAAGAAGTTACAGAATGTGGGTGTCATAGAACCAAAGAGACCTCCAAGAACCAAAGGCAATAAACAAAAATCATATGAATGGGTGCATCCTCACACCATAAGATGTCTGGCCTAAATTAATTAGCTGGAGAATGAACCCAGTATCATAAAATTAATACAAGACACCTAAGGGCCATATCTGTTTTGACCCTTCTCACAGTTATTAGAAGTTGTTCATTTTTGACTTTGCTACTTGCCTTAACACTCACGTCAAGGGAAACACTTTTCTTGAAGCTTTCCGTCTCATAGAGTTTATGATTACCTCAGCTGTTAGAACCTGATTGAGGGTCTGCAGCAACGTCATTCTTGAGCTTTGGTGGTAGTGGTGGTGGGGCGGGGTGGCACTGTGTTTTAAAGTACAGTACCTTGAACTGAGACTTGATTTTAGTTGATTCTTTTATTGGTGTCAAAAAGTAAGTTTCTTGTAGAGTTGGTGAATTGATTTTAATCTCGTTTTGGGGGTCCAAGTTCACTCATCTAGTAGCGAGGGGCAGATGAACAACGAAGCTATGGCACGGTTCGTATTGTAGTCTATTGAGAAAACAAACAATACCTATGATCTGCTTTTCTCCATCAGGCACATTGACAACAGAAGCAAAGAGGGAAGAAGCAACATATGCCATCTAGGATAGAATTTTCTGCCGTAGAATAGCAATGAAAGAGATTCTTTTGTTGTCCCTCCTTGGGTGAGCTATTATGTAATTATCACAAAAGACAAGGAATCAACATTTGCTATGGTCATCCACAGGCGAGAAGATAGGTGTTTATTTTTAGTATTTGTAAAACTATATGCCTTTACTTGAACAGCTTACCTCATAGCCTGCAGATTACTTGCTTCAGCTCCAACTACTAAAGCCAGCAAACCAGTTCATATAACAACCCTCCAACTTGTCTTCTTGCCACTTGCCATCCTTGAGTCTGCAGAGTGCTTGCTTCAGCTCCAGTTTCTCTTTTTTATCTTTTTCTTATTCTTTTCATTTCAGGCAAAAGGCACCATGGGGGTTTTTCATTTTTGTAGAACTAGGAAACGCATCAACATTGTCTGAAAATCTTGGATTTGGCCCTTCCTTATGTGTGAGTACTTGATGTTGCCATCTGATTTCTGCTATGTCTCCTTGTCTACTTATCCCAATTAATACTGAATGTCTTTTACTATTTAATGGGTTTCATAAACATAGTGAAGTATTGAGTGGGTCCGGTAAGATGGAGTCAAAGATTGAGAACATCTATAAATAGAAAAGAGGTCAAAATTTTCTGAAGATTTATTTCGGTCAACAGCTTGGTTTTAGTGAACTTTTGATCATGTGGCCTACATTAAGAACGATATCCAACTTTTCAACATGGCAGGTATGGGAATGCCCAATTGAAACTGAATGTTCAATTTATTTAATGATCTTTATAAACAAGTTCAAAATTAAGAGGGTATAGCAGATGCAGTCAAATATCGAGTTGTGACTTTTGATCTTCCGTCTTGCATTTACTAGTATCTCACATTGCAACAAAAGAGCTATAGGATTTAGATAATTTGTTATAGTATACATTCATTGCTTTGTGTGAGTACACATCTAATATGTTTTGTTTGATGGATCTTGGATAAAACTTGTTCTTTTAAATGAAGTTACTTGTAAAACTACATGGATCCGGCCTGTCATGTGGGCACATAATTTGGTCAAGTTCAAGCCATGAGACATGTGTCTCATGTTAAGAAGATATCTTATCTGATATAGTTGCGCCTTGAGAAATAATTTGGCATACCATGCTTTTGAGTGCTCTGTGTGGCCTTTTGTTCCCTAAACCCTAAACTCCATGGTAGAGTTTGGAGACAATGGCGGCGTTACGATATTCTGCTTGACCAGAAGGCAGCTGTAGTCTAAGATTATGGTTTCAATACTCCATGGTAGAGTTTGGAGACAATGGCGGCGTTACGATATTCTGCTTGACCAGAAGGCAGCTGTAGTCTAAGATTATGGTCTCTAGGGTGTTTGCGTGCAGGCATTGAATTGTATATGGTGTAGCTTTATGGTTTTTGCTGTTGTTTTCTCTCTGTAGTGTACCTCTTCTCCATTTTTTTCAGTATTAATCATAATGATGATTAACACTTCGTTTATTTTTCAAAGAAATGTACATCATGGTAACTTTATTTTAATGGTCATCTGAAGTTCAGAAAATACGTATTGTTATTTTGTTCATTGGTATTCTATCCTTATTGATACTTTGATAGGAGTATACAACCTCAGGGACGATACTATTCCAACAGTTTGCTAGGATTTGGATTAATTGCATTTTATTTATCAATCTATACTGCACACACTGTAAAGGTAGAATAACAATGAGTCAATTCGTTTTGCAAAATACAGTAAACTTTTCATTTGTTTCTATCTTATGTTTTCCTATGTCCAGGATACTTGGTGCATATTCCAAGGTGCCTCAAAAGTCAACGGTATCAACTACAAAGAGGTATCTGTTCATTCTTACTTTGCACAGATGTTTTTATAATATACCTTTCAAATTTGTCATAGGATGAAGATATTTTCTTGTTATGTACTACTGAACTTTGTTAGTTCTGTTTCCTTTGAAACCTTACAATTTCTTTTCCCATATTTTTTCTGCATGACCATTGTTATAAACTTTGGGTTTTGTGTTATTGATCATCTTTAAGAATGCTGTTTTCTCTTTCTTTATTCTGAAACCTCAAACCAAGAAACCATCTTGGTTGCCTGTGCTGTAAGGTTACAATGACATTGATTTTTAACAGCTGTTTTTTTTTTTTTTTTTTTTGGCGGATTGAAATCCACACTCAATGTGTCCTTTTTTAGTATACTAATGTCACATTTTTACAATCCACACTACAAAAAGACAAAACCTAAGATATTAAAAAAGGAAACATGGACTGTGGATTGTAAAATGTGAATTTCACTCCCCCCCTCCCTAACATTCAAGTATTAGGGAGGCAGCTACTTTTATGTCTCTTATTAATAGTAGCAAGGTTGATTCATCAATATACATTTTACTCAGATTATGATATTCTTTCAATGAAAATGTATCATCACCCTGCAGTTATGGTCAAGCAAACTTCATAGAGCCACGGATCTGATATTAGTAAAAAAAAAAAATTAATAATAATAATAATAGAGCCACTGATGTGATTGTGTAATCTCTTGAGGTGCTCTGGTTTTAAGTTTGCATTGTGTGCTTCCTCTCATCTTTAACCCAGTGCAGTAGTTTTGTCCTTGGTTTCCTGACACCAGATTACTGACAGTCCTTTGTAATCACTTGTAAATGTTCAAGTCTTTTGGTGATGAGCTTATGATATAACAGTTAAAGTAATATGTTCAATTACGTTTCATTGTAGTGAGTTTGAGGAACTTGAAGCAGTCCCATCCATGGATGTTATGGATGGTCCTTTAGAGCCATCATCATCAACTGCCTCGAATATCGCAGATGCTCCTGATGACCATGCCTTTGTTAACTTCTTTAGTGTATGTGCTGTTCTCTTTGCTTTTCTAGAGTTCGGGAAACTGGATCTGGCCTTTTCATATGAATCCCTACCTTATATCATAGATTTATACCATATATTCTAGGGATTTCTTGATTCTGCCTGAATATTATCTCAAACCAAACACAAGGGATGTTATATGGAAAAGGGGTGTTTCTATAGCTGAGCTTCAGTTGTTGTGTTTTCAGTGTCCCAAGTGATTTAACACTGAACATAAATGATGTAACCAATAAAAAGGGCGTAGCTATCCTTGATGCATGTACATTTGTATAGGACTTACTTTGCTACGACTCGAATGCACATTGTGTATAGAGCTAACTGTCTCAGGTTTCACACGTTTCTTAATTTTTGAGTATCTAGTTTAGAAGTTTCTATTGGATATATATGCATAGTGGTAGGATTTCAAATACCTGATTCTCTATGAAAAGAAAAGTTAATGTCTTGAAATTGCATCTCCAACAACGTCTGCTTCCAATGCTAATATTAGTGACCTTTGAGAGTCAGTGATGTAGTAAGAATAGGAAAAGATCTTGTTTCCTCAGTTAAAGAAAAAAGTAAATAAAAACAATACTTTGCTTATGGAATACCAACTTCCTTAAATGTGTTTGTTCGCTTTCAAGCACATGCTTACATAAAGGCTTTGTAGTTTATATTTTGCGTGTTGGTTGCATTTCAAGTAGCACACAAACACATACATTAAAAAGTAGGTATCTATACATTTAAAGGTGCTGGCTTTCACTTTGTGTTTGTTTTATTTCAAGCATCTGCCTATTAACTCACTAACACACACGCACACTCCACTGTATTACTGGCCAAAAACAAAGTGGGTAACTATAGAACTTTGCACAATGCAGTCCTGCAAATGCATCTAATAGTTTACATACTGACAAATAAAACTGTATATAAACTGATAAATTGACAGCTTATTTTCATTCTCTTTTCTGGGCCATATGACTAAATATGATGATGATTGCAGGCAGCTTCACATACAGCAGTTGCTGGACAGGCTTACCAGTCTTCTACAATCTCTGTGCCCTTGCATCAAGTCGGCTTTGCTCCTTCCACTATTTCTAACATGCACATATCATCTCCTCCACAGTTATCAACTGCGCCTTCAGTCCCTTTCCTTGACGTCCCTGAATCCCACAGCAATACCAACCTGGCCACTAGTCTTGTAAAGCCTTCGTCATTTTTTGTTACCCCTCCTTCCCCTGCAACAGTGATTGCACCTGTATCTTCATCAGTGCCTAGTGCTCCTCTGTTTCAACCTGCTGTGAGTCTACAGCGTCCATATGGTGCTCCTTTGCTACAACCTTTTCCCCCACCTGCCCCTCCACCATCTCTCACTCCTGCTTCTTTTTCCACTTCAAACTATGGGCCACTTATTAGCAGAGATAAAGTCCGAGATGCACTCCGGCTGCTTGTTCAGGTTAGTCTCCGTACCATTTTTTTGTTTCTTTCAATTGAGAAGATCTCATGATCTCATGTTTGCGATGGTCTTTAAAATTCATCAAGGGGGAGGAAAGCATTTGTAAATGCACCAGAAACAGTTCATAGTTTTCTGATCAATATGAGCACCAATATTTGGAATACCGGATGAGTCTAGTGGTCTTATTTATCAAGGATCAGAGCCATAAACTAGAACTCTTATTTCTTGTTTTTTGGTCTGTTAAGTCATATGGCGGTTATTTCTCTTCTTGTTTAATTTAATGTGGAAGTTTTCTGAACAAATAATTTAGTAGCTATTGTTTGTTGGACTTTATTACCTTGTGGTCCTTTATTGGCTAGTACCTCAACCTTTTGATAATTTGGTGAGTTTGACCAGGAAAGTACATTGAACCCATATCAATCTCTCATTTCCCCCTTGTGCATGTACTGTATCCGGCTTTTCTTTGTTGGTTGATTTCCTCTTTGTATTATTTGATGAGAAGCTTTGTATGTTTTGTAGGATAATCAGTTCGTTGACATGGTCCATCTAGCACTCCTTAAAGCACACCACTCATAATCCATTAGGAGAAGCGTTAAATATGCAGGTGACTGAGCAGCTATTGGAGGTGGCACTACAATCTAAGGAGATGGATTGTTTTTGTTTATCATGTAGTTTTCCTTCTTTCAGATCACATGAATGTATAGAATATCTCTTCTCATTCTCATTCTCATCAGAGCACCTGATATATAATTTTCAATTACCTGTGGCTTTTACCACCTTTAAACTCACAAATGGCCCTCTTGATGGCCCATCTTTGAGCTCGTAACCCATTAGGGGTTGAATACTTAAATATGCAGGTGGCACTACAATCTACAAAGCTGGATTGTTTTTGTTCGTCTTCCAAGATTTCCTTGTCTTTCGAGTGTATGAATGTATAGAATCTGTCCTCTCATTCTTATGAGAGCTTCTGATATATAGTTACTATGGTTACAATTTTCTGTGCCATTTACCACCGTTAAACCCATAAATAATCCTGAGTTTCCATCTTTTTTCTTTGAAAAGTATGCTGCTTTTATTTTGTTGTGTAACCCTGCGAGGTAGTGGACAAGGGAAAGATAGCATCTTTTTTTTTCCGTATCGTGGGTGACTCCTACCCCCTCGTACGGCACCGAATAAAAGTAAAAATAAAAACCTGAAAACCAAGTGTATAATTATTTTCTCAAAAAGAATACTAGTACACTTTAAGGTGGTGTTTGTTACACAGGATTGGACATTCTTATCTAATCCAATCTCAGTTATCCCATGTTTGGCAGCAAGGGGACTCTTTTTAATGAGACTCCACAGTCCCAAAAACCACCCCGACACCTTCTTCCGCAAACCCACCAAAAACCATGGGATTGTGGAAGCCACTCTCACTCGATCTACTCTTCCCTTCCGTTCGTCGTTCTCTCATCATTCTCAACCTGCAATTCAACGTCAACCCATCTATTACTTCATTTCCACACCCCTATGGCGGCGCCGTTACTAGCCACCCAACCAAACACAGCTCCCATGCAGACTGGGTGATGGAAAACCTCAGAAAGGATCCCAAATTTGAGCCCTCAGCAGTGCGATTCTCTCTCCACACCCACCAATCGGACCAGCTGAGGCTAGAGGCACGTTTGCGACCAGAAGACGAATCGAACCCAACAAGTGAGCCGGCCGGAGGTGGCCTGACAGCGGAGTTCTGATCAGGTCACCGTTTGGAGCTTTGCTGGTTTTGCAGGTTGGTGGTGTTGAAGCTTTGCTGGTGTTGAAGCTTTTGCAGGTTGGTTCTATATTTAATCCCGCTGGCACCAAACATGGATCAAGGCACTCTATAGCATAACTTGGCTTGAAGAGTGGAGTGCGGTTATTGTTACTCTATCATTTTTTTTGTTCACTCTACTTTATTACGCTCTGCATTTTAATTTCAATATTAAATTTACTTATTTAATTGATTTCTTTTTCCATAAATATTCTTATATGATCGTTGTATTGTCTTTTTGTTTGGGCGGTTTGATCCTAGAAGTGTTTTGGAGACTTTGTGGTGTCTCTAATGAAGTTTCGTCTCGATTGATGTAGTCTTTGGTGTTAGTTAGCGTGTTTCAAATTTAAATGCTTGTGTACTTTGTGTTGTATTGAGTGTGACATTGATGTGATTAAGTAAGGAGTTGTGTTGAGCGGATTTTGGCGATATGTGCTTATGTTGGTTAGTTGGTTTGCGTGTGAAAGAAGCAATGTGATTCAGAGGTGAGTAAATCTCACATTATTTTGGGTGATAGACTAGTTTTAGTAGGATTAATTGTTAGTTGTAAAATCATATTCATTGCAAATTGATATTTGTTTTTAAGTAAAGGGAAATTCATTATAGACCCAATTCCTATAAAATCTAATGGAGAAAACCTACATACTATTTTTTTTTTCAATCTACACCCAATTATTGTCAACTAGGATAAAATATTGCCTTTTTTTTTCCTAAATTACACATATTACCACTATTTAAAGCTGATAAACATTAGTCAACTAGCAAAATTAATGTTCTCTTTAAATACCTTAGTTGTGTTTTAAGAAAACTGAAATTAGGAGAGAATTGAGTTGTATTTTCATTGATAATATGAGCTTCTTTATATAGAGGATTACAAGGAAAGAATCTGCGTCTTACAACATGTTTCTCGAAAGTGGATATATAACTTCCTCAAATGATGCTACTAACATTTTTCTCGAAAGTGGATTTAAGCAATGACTTAGTAACCAAGGAATGTAGCAAACTTTTGAGCTACTGAATTTTACAAGGAATGTGGTAACCTTCTAAGCTATGAAACGAATATATACCATCGATGACAACAAGTAAAGAATTTCTATTTATTCCTCTTTATTGAATCAATGTGGTTCCGTAGATTAAATCTCCTTTATTTGAACATGATATGATTAAATAATGGATACGTACGTTTCCACTGATATATGACTACTGTAGCTCCAATTTCCCCAACCAAACATCTTACTACTCACAGTTTCTACATGCTCGTTCATCAAAAAAAGATTCTACATGCATGCAATATCAGGAGCGAATTAGCTTCACAAGAGTGATACTTCGCTTAACTGTAAGCCATCTCTCTCTCTCTCTCTCTCTCTCTCTCTCTCTCTCTCTCACCTTCCAGAGAATTGCACAGCAGTTTCTAATTTAACCAAATTTAATTAACCTAGGAGTCTATATAAAAGATCAATTTCATAACCATTAAGTTTTTGGTAAAAATATGTGCTCTTTTCATTTTTCAGTTCCACACACTCTTGGATGCATGTATGACCCATGCAGTTTTTCACTGATATGATCCACTCCACATAGCTAGCCACATTTTGTAGGATATGAGTGGAAAATGAAAGTTAATGTAATTAGGAATAGTAGTATGAAGTTTAGTTGGAGTACAGAAGATGAAGATGCACAAAACCAAGATATAATAATTGATTATTTACTTTTATTTTCTTGGGTGCAGGTGGAGGTTCAATTTGGAACTATTGTCTGGCCCACAAGCACACAATTCTGTACCGCCTGGAATTCAATTGATGGCTACTGGTAATGGAGATCCAATGGCAAGTGCAGATACTGCCATCAACATTCACTCGATACATTCGCATCGTTTTCTAGAAAACAACAATAGTATGTAGCCAATCTTCCTTCTACTCTTACCTAGATTATGTGTGTGTTAATCATGCATGCTTCTCAAGTTCTCATACATGAATACATGATCATGAAGTATTTTACCACTTTGACAGGAAAAGGTTAAGGTAAATAAAGTCGACACTAGAGTAAAACAACTAGGTTCTCGATTGAGCAATTGAGTTCTAATAAATTGCATCTGTGCCATGCATGCAGGGAAGTATTGTTGGATTTTGCAGAGATTTTATCACCTCCAATATTTGTTGGATTTTGCAGAGATTTTATAACCTCCAATATTTGAAACAAAGATAAAAGATGATAGCTATTATATATTCTTCTGCGTTTTGAATGGACCTAATATATTATGTATATATTCAACAAATTAATTACAGAACTTGATCAATTGTCCTTTATAAAATCCTACACAGGAGAGCTATACCTTAATACATGTGTGCCACTCTCTAAGTATGCACTAAAAGGCAATTGGGAAGCTGCTGAACGAATCTTGAAGGAGGATCCGAGTCTTTTGACTTCTAGCATAACAAGAGGGGAGGACACTGTCCTTCACATTGCAGCAGGAGCAAGACATGTTCGCTTTGTGGAGAAGCTGGTCGAAATGATGGAAGAACTGAATGGAAACGAGACATGTTCACAAAACTTGGCACTGAAAGACATGAATGGAAACACTGCCTTCAGCATTGCTGCTGCAGCTGGAAGTATTGAAATTGCAGAGATTTTGATCAAGAAGAATAAGGATTTGCGAATAATTCGAGGTGGTGCAGGAATGACACCACTCTATATGGCTGCCTTGTTGGGACAGTCTGTAATGGCAGATAACCTGTACTCTGAAACCAAGGAAATGTTGGAGGAATTCGACCGCCAAGCGTTGTTTTTTACTTGTATCGATAATGGTCTGTACGGTAAGATATACTAAACAATTCATCCTCCACATATTCAATATAGTGTTTGCATTTCTAATGATCTTTTAATCTGTTTCTTTGTAAATTATGCAGATCTAGCTTTGAAGATTCTAAGAAGTGACAGAGCATTAGCTAAGGCTTGTAATGCAAAAGAGGAAACAGCTTTGCATATCTTGGCTAGAACGCCTTCAGACTTCACCAGCCAAAGTCCAGGAACGTGGAGTAGACTCATCAACTCATGTGAGTCGGTTCTTTAAAAGTTAATATTACCTCTGTGCATGTCATTTTGAACCCTGTGGCTTATGGTTTTCAACCTTTTATTCATAAGTTATCCCAGATTGGAATTTCTCATACAATAGAAACTTGAAACAAGTCAATGAAGCCCTTCAACTAGTCCAATGCCTTTGGACAGAAATCTTGAGAAATGATCATGACGATGTGATGAGACTAATCAAACATCCTTCAAGATTACTGTTCGACGCTGCAAAATTAGGAAATTATGAGTTCCTGGCAGTGCTCATTAACTCTTATCCTGACTTAATATGGGAACTTGATGACAAAAATCGGAGTATAATCCATGTTGCTGTTTTGCATCGTCATGCAAGTATCTTCAATTTAGTGCATGAGATAGGTTCCATCAAGGATATCATAGTGACATTTCCTGATGATGAAGAGAGTAATAACATTTTACATTTGGCTGCAAAATTAGCACCTCCAAATCAACTCAACCTTGTATCAGGAGCAGCTCTTCAAATGCAGCGAGAGTTGGTATGGTTTGAGGTACTTCGATCTCCCACTAAGCCTACAATTATTTCATACTAGCTAGGACGTACATTCACTTTGACATTTCTCAATTTCTTTGCCAAATTGTCATGCATTCTTTTTATATCTTTGATGTTTCAGGAAGTGAAAAAGATTGTACAACCTAAGTCCATAGAGATGAAAAACAAGAAAGGAGAAACACCACGAGAATTGTTCACAAGTGAGCATGAAGGGTTGTTACACAAAGGAGAAGCATGGATGAAGGACACTGCAAGTTCATGCATGATTGTTGCGGCTCTTATCGCAGCTGTTGTGTTTTCAGCTGCATTTAGCGTACCTGGTGGTACATCTGATAATACAGGACAGCCAAACTTTCTAAAAGAGACTGCTTTCCTATTCTTTGCCATAGCAGATGGAGTAGCACTCGTTTCCTCTTCAACTTCAATACTGATGTTCTTGTTCATCCTCACATCGCGTTACGCTGAAGGTGATTTCCTCAAATCGTTACCGTTGAAGTTGATGATTGGACTCGCATCACTTTTCATATCTATAGTATCCATGATGGTAGCTTTTAGCGCAACCATCTATTTAGACTGTCACTATGGATTAGGATGGGTCCCAAATCTTATATTTGTATTTGCATTTGTCCCGGTTGCTTTGTTTGCTTTTCTGCAGTTTCCTCTCTTGTCTGATATGTTTTCTTCTACATATTGTTCAAGTCTTTTATTTCAGCCATGGAAACATATGATCGAGTGATCGATTAGAAAGTCAAGGCTGTATTGTTGTACATATAATAGAGATCGAAGTGGAGTTGTTTTATTTGAGCACATTTTTCATATCATATAAAGGACAAATGAAGTCATATCGTTGCAAAGCATGGCGATCAAAGAATGCTATAAATCAGACTCAAAGAATACCTTATAACCAACCTGAAAAAGATTATACATTTTGTTAAGTTAGAGTACTTTTTCTATTAAGCAACCTTCCGAAACTCAAGCGGTTCAAAAACCCTATGAAGGCCGATTTTTTTAGCTGTGCTGGGCCCTAATTAAGGCTCGTTCTCTTATCTACCCCATCCCACACATCTTTAATGCTAATGAGGTTTGAATCCTAGACCTCCAAGATGCTAGTTTAACTAGCTAGCCAACTGATTAGCGGCTCACCAACAAGATACTACGGCTCATGCTTCTTTAATTTTTTTTTTCCTTATTCGACTTGCCATTGATCAAACTCGGTTTCGCTATTTTATTGAACCCAACAGATTAATTACTTATAAGAAGCCTAAACCAATTTATATACCCATTTAATTAATATAAAAATTGATGTTACAAAAATTATTCTCCAATTTAGTCGGTCAACAATCATTGTTTTTGTATGACCCTGTAGGTTTCAACTAAGTACATCGATGAATATTTAGCCTCTTAGGATTATCCAGAAGTCAAGTAGTAACACCTAGTAGCTGTTCTTAACTACGTGGATTAGCTAGATATGTTTGAATCAATTCAACATATTTATTACACCTTTAGTTGTAGTTCGCACTACTAGAAAAACAGGTCATTTCACACGGATTAGGCCTCATCATGGCCGGGCTAGGGCCAGCCCTACCCTAAAATTTAGGGCTTAGGGTAGGGCCGGGCCGAGCTTTGACCAAGTCAACAGAGATTAGGGCCGGGCAGGGCCAGGCCGAGGCTTCAAAATGCAAACCCACCCTTAAGGCCCATTCTGCAATGGCCAAAAGGGCAGGGCCGGGCCAACCTTTCCGAATAGGGTTGGGCCAGCCTTTTGTCTAACTCACATAAAACCAAATGTTGCTAACTATTAAAAAAAAAAACACATTCACTGAACACTTTGATATTTCATAACCTGAGTTAATTACAAATAATTACAAATCCCACATAAAAAGTCTGAAACTCACATTCTGACTGATTAATTGCTCTGAGGCACTAAGCCTCTAAGGCTACAAAAACTGATTTGATACAAGAACAGATCAAGTCCTCATCAATTCCCAAAAAGTTGTAATGTTTGATACAAAAATTGTATTAATTCCCAAAAAGTTGAATGTAATTCAACACCTGCAAAGCTTTGCACAATCAAGTCTTCACCAAACAAAGAACCTGCACAAAAACATATAAATAAGGATTAAATACTTGTTACTCCTCAAACTTTTGCCTGAAAAACAGTTTAGTCCCTCGCCTTTCAAATTAAACTGGATAGTCCTTATTCTTTCTAATTCTCACACAACAGGTCCAAAACAAGTCTAAAATGACTATTCTACCCCCAAGATCCTTTATTTATTTATTTTCTCTCTCTCTCTCTCTCTCTCTCTCTCTCTCTCTCACACACACACACACACACACACACACACACTCCACCATTAGCCCATTAGTGCAGACCAACATCCCCGACTCGATTCCCCTGTCGCCCAATCTACTACATCCAAAGCCCCTCCTGCGACTCCCACAACGGCGAGAAGACCACCACGTCTTTTCAGTCCACCCCCATCCTTAACCCGGTTGACTCCCCTCACCACTCCCAATCCCTTGTCGGCCACCACTCCCGCGACTCCTCTGCCTTATATGATTCAAAAAACAAACTGTATCCCAATTCCAATTGCTATACCAACATCAATCCATCACATTATCACCTCTACAAAAAGCTAGACAGAAACAAAGGTTTTCCGGGTCGACCCAGGGAAGCACCGAAATCCACAGCGTTGACTGGTGGAGCTTCAGCTTGTCTTTCGATTCAACTCCCTCAATCGGCTCAGCAGCACCGCTGCCTTCGACGACTACTCTGATGAACCCAACCGCCAACTCAGTCAAATCTCCATCGCCTTCTTTGGCTCCAACTAGCTCGGCTTCAGCTTCTAGTACTAGTACTACACAGAAGAACAGTAAGTCTTCTTGCCATAACCAACTTTGCAAGCAAGGTCCGGGAACTGTTGCTGGTGTGGTCACAGCTGGGGCTTTCATTTTGGCACTGAATCCGGACAAAGAGAGCGATGATCGGAAGCAGGGTCAACCGACGGTGTCTTCTAACATTTCAAGATTGCCTTTCGATTAGTTCTTCAACTTTTCCGGCTAGTTTTATCAATTGTTTGTAATATGGTAGTTTCAGTGTGTTGTTATTGCTCGATCTGATCTTGGTGTTTCTGATCATTCGTAATATGTTGGATGATGATAGTGAGGTGGCTTATTGGTGGGAGTGGTGGAGGATGAGGAGGAGGAGAGGTGGCTGAGCTTAGTGGGGACGACGACGGATGTGGAGATGGAATTGTGGTGGCGGAGCTTCCATGAGGGGTGGAGGGGGCCCACCAAGCGCTGCAGAGTGGTAGTGAGTGCGGTGGATCGAGTGGATAAACTCGAGGTCGGATACGAGCTTGGAGAGAGAGAGAGAGAACCAGCCAGAAAAAAAATAATAAAAAAGAGAGAAAAAAAAAGAGAAAAATTTAAAGAAGAGAGAGAAAAAAAAAAAAGATCTTGGGGCTAAAATAGTCATTTTAGACCTGTTGTGTGAGAATTAGAGAGAATAAGGACTATCCAGTTTAATTTGACAGGCGAGGGACTAAACTGTTTTTCAGGCAAAAGTTTGAAGAGTAACAAGTATTTAATCCTATAAATAATTTAGAAACTAGACATATATTTCAGTTCACACAAAAAAAAACAAAAACAAAACATACCAACTGGACACATATATATACATATTCAGTGATTTAACACACACTGAAAATAAAGCACAGCAATCACACACCTTTCAAAAAAACAAGAATTTGAAGACAAACAAAACATACCAGAACCCAAAAACATAAACAAAACATACCATATCTGAAAAACACAATAACACACCTTTCCTTAATCTAAAGCACAGCAGTCACACACCTTTCCAAAAAACAGAATTTGAAGACAAACAAAACAAACCAGATCCGAAAAACACAGTAACACACCTTTCCTCAATCTCCAATTGACTCGACCTCTTCTGTGTTTGAATTAGCACGCTCAAGTGCAATCATCCATTCCGGTCTTGCTAGTTTTGCATTTTGTTCCTCTTCAGCTCGGAGCTTATCTTGCTGCCTTGCTTCTGCCAGCTTCCAGTCTTTCAAGCAAATCAGTGCTTGAATTGTGGGTGGGCTCAGACTTGCCCTCTTCTCCTATACAACTCTTCCACTGGCACTAAAAGCTGCTTCCGATGCTACTGTTGAAGCTAGAATAGATAGCAGGTCACGAGCTATCAAAGAAAGCACGGGATAGACTTCTTCATGAGATCTCCACCAACCTAAAAGGTTAAATTCACATCCATCAACAACTTCAAGTGTAGGCATATCAATATAATATTGTAAATCAGAATTTGAAGAGGTAGAAGTAGAAGTTGCTATTTTAGCCTTTTGTAAGACCTTTCCAGCAAAGTCCTCATCTTCATCATTAGGTAAAACAATAGAATCAGAAGAAGATGCAGGTAAATTAGAGCTTATACTAGAGGATGGAACCGCAGGCACTATATTATCCTTGTACACTTTGTCCAATTCAAACAATTGATGCTTTAAACTAGAGATAACAGTTTCAATTTCCTGATCTTCAACACCCATACTTTTCATCCATTGGCTAATTGCAAAAAACTTATATCTAGGATCCATAGCAGCAACAAGACAAAATACGGGAGGAAATCGTTTCCAATACTTAGCAAATTTAGACTTCATGGCCACCAAAGCAACAGCAATTACATAATATTTAGCATATTTATTAACAGCTACATTGATACTTACTAAGCAAGGAATAACACGACATGATGTCGGATAATACACACCACACAAAGTTTTTGTTCAAGAATCAAATTTTTTTTAAAAAGTGACACACAATTGAAGCAACTAACCAATCTTCATCAGTGGGAAGTGCTAAGGTGGGATGGCGATTAGATTGATTTAGTTTTTGAACATATCGATTCAAAACAAATTTAAAACCAAAGCGATTAAGGTTTGAACCGAGCATTTGAACAAAAAACCGAAGATTTTGTCAATCGAGACAAAACTTCCTTCAAGCCCCCCCAAGGTCTCGGGAACACTTCTAGGATCAATTTAACAAAATTATACTACGATCCAAAGGTCGGATCCTTACAGATCGCAAACTGAGAAAACCAAAACTACGTAAACCTAGCCTGCTTCAAATGATCACGACATGGCCCCCTAATATATCAACATACTCGTATCGACGAGTAGAGACAACTATGAAAGCAGAACCCTAAAAACTGGACGGATGCACTGCCGTCCATGTCTACGAGTGAGCTCCACACGTCACTGGCAACCCCCCAAATTGAGTCATGAAACCTATGCCAAAATGTTCATCTCAACATGTACAACGACTTTCACAACTAGCATAAAGTCAAAATCTAAGCCATTTGGCCGGAATTTACCTCGAAAGTTTAAGAAATCGGAAAAACCCGAAATTGGATTTTTGAACGATTCTCCCTCCTCTCTGCAAATCAGTTCAACCCACTTGGAGGGGATGATCAAAGTTTCCTGCACTTCAAGAAATGACCGGTCGCGCAACCAGAGGTGGCAGGAGGACCAAGAAATCACAGCGGACCAAAAATCCGTCGCCGCCCTTGCAGCTTCGTCCAGGCGGCTATTCGCCGTAAACCAACAACACAGACTTGAAGAGGCGGTTCGAATGAGACTGGTGGCGGCCAAATTGGTGGCCGGACGGCGAAGATATGTCCGGAAGAAGAAAACAGGTCGGAGGGCGGCTCAGGAGAGAAAATCAGATCCGGTTTCCTTTTATGGAAATTTACGGTTTTCTGAAAAATATCCAAATTTTTCCTAATTATCCAAAAATGGAAACTTTTTCCGTTGGTCATAACTTCTTCATTCGGACTCCGATTTTTGCGTTCTGCATGTTCACGAATTCGTATTGACGGGCTCTATAACTTTCGTAAAGGAAGTTTCTGGAGAAACTTAACAAATAAAAAGTCAACACTTTGACCCCTCGAAAATAAAACATTTCGAGTAATTATTCATCCGAAACACTTCCGCTCTACCTTCAAACTAGGGGTCGTCAACGGGCCGAGCCGGGCCTTGCTATATTTTTAAATAATTGCGGGGCGGGGCGGGCCGGGCTTTATTAAAAATCAAATGATCCAAGCCGGTCCATATAAAGCGGGCCTTGCGGGCTTTTTCGAGCAGGGCCGGGCTTGGCCTTGCAGGCTTTTTTGGGCCGGGCCTTGCGGGCTTTATTTATAAATAAATATTTAAAGACACAAGTTTTTTTTTTTTTAATCAAGCTTTGGAAATTCAATGGATAATGATCAAATACAACCAAAGATAACATATCTATGTAACTATATTGTACCCAAAAAAATCTATATTTATATATAGATACTAATTTATTGATAAATAAATTTTTAAAGACACTAATTTTTTATAAACCTATATTTATATATCATACACTCCAAAGAGCAACCCCTATCAATTCAAA
>BDJD01003958.1:23307-34121 GCA_002564525.1 Rosa multiflora
GCGCGCACACATATATATATATATATATATATATATAAACACACACAAATATATATCTATGTGTGAGTGTGTGTGTGTATATATATTTATAAACACACACACACACACACACATATATATATATATATATAATATTTTACTGGCTTTTACAGGCAGGGCCGGGTTTTTGTAGGCTTTTGATGGGCCGGCCCTCGGCCCACCGAGGCGGGCTTTTGCGGGTTTTTTGACGGGCCAGGCCTGGCTAAAAGCCCTCAGGGCCGGCGGGCCTCCATCGGCCCACTTGATCCGTGGGCTTTTTGATGAGGCCTACTTCAAACCACAAAATCGTACTAATGAACACTTAATTAATTTCAAGAAATTCCAAGAAATTAGTAACGAATTTCTGGGGTATTACAAGAGTAGCATTTTAATTTTATTTATTTTCTTTTTCTTTTTCTTTTGTATGCTAAGTGTCTGTATTTCCAATTACCCAAGGATTGTGGGTTAGCCACTAATCCCCTTGGTACGATAATTTTGGGCTTAATCTTTCTCTATCTTGATAATGATATGTACGTTTGCGTAGATGTGTGTAAAGTCAAATATTAAATCTTCATTTTATAAAGATAAAAACAAATACACTTTTTTTTTTTTGAATGAGGTCATGGACCGTATATTAATAGCAAGCTAGAATGACCATTACATATCATTCCACTAACATTAATAGACAAACAAGAAATTGTGGTGGTACCACGGTGATACATAGGTATAGATCACTAATTAAACAAACAGTGCTCACTAAAAAACCGAGCCTATAAGCTTGCCACAAGACATAAAAAATAAGTACGGAAAAAAAAAATGCCACAATGCCAAGCTCCCAAAAGTAGGGAATTATTTAGAAAGAAAAATCTATCTAATAGCAGCCCAAAAGGCCTAAGGGAGAGCCAGCCAAGGCCCACTTGCAGCCCGGCCTAGAACCAATCTCCTCAAGTCATGAAGAGACACGCACTAGCCCCGCGACCAAGCAATTGTCGTCTTCCGCCTGAGTATCATCCTGGAAGGAACCAAGCCGCCAACAGTCCAAACGATGACGCCCCGCCATCGCCTCTGCTTGGAATCGGAACCAGTCCTCTCTGCAGTCCTTGAAAATGGTGCACACGAGCCGCCCCTCTAGCAAGATAAATTGATAAGTTCAAAAGCCGCCCACCAGTGAAGCCATCAGACCGAACTACTTTTGAAATCAGGCCATAGACACCACCCGTCCGACGTCAGCCATGTTAGTAGCGCGACCGACAAGCAACGTATTGAAAAACGCTGACTAGGGTTTATAGGGAAGATAGCGGCTAGAGAGAAAAGCCTTGAAAGTTGGCACCTTTTCTTTCTTATAGTGGAATAAACCATTAGGAAACTAATCTTGGAAAACAAATATTAGGAAAACTGTTCTAGAGTTTTATTTATTTTATTTTTCTAAATAGTTATATAAAATCAATTTTCAATTACAGATAATAAGAAAAATACTCAAATTAAAATTTCAAAACCATGCCTAATTTTGGGATGGCCTGATCATGGCTAGTTTATTGGTCTGGTAGGAGTACGGCCATGCACGATAAGTGCTCTGGCCATGGGTGAGGGCTAGACTTAACATTTAAGTAAATGGACCGGCATATGAATGTCAGGCTTCACATTTAAGTTAATGGGTCAGCACGAGCCCGAGTGCAATAATGAATTGGGCGGCTGAGCACTGCACAAATAGTCCTCCTAAAATGGGTCAGGACAGGCTAGCCCGTTTTCCACCTCTCATTTATAGTCAATACATCTTATAGAGATGGACCGAGGATATTAGAGATAAAATTGTGGCACCAGACGCAGGCCCTTAACAACGATCGATGTTCCTAGAAAATTCAATGGAACCTCCATTACCGATCTGATGCCATCGAACTCACCCAAAACCAGCATAGTGTTTCGATAGAACCACAGACCACCATGAAAAATCTTATTGCACTCAGATTCACGCTGAAAATGGAAGATGTAACAATCTCCTACATCTTGAATTGTTAGTCCCAATTTGATAGGCCAGATAATAGGGATTGTACCTTTGAAACCCGGAAACTTTGCCTTCAGACCTTACAACCGCTCGACCACTGTCGCAGTTAAAAGCCCAAACCCAGAGTTAAAAAATGATGATACCGAAGTAAAAGTAAGAGGTTCTGATTTGCCTTTCTTGGGCAAAGCATACTTATATACCAACAAGTTTCCTTAGTCAGCCGGAGCTCCACACTCTATATAATCTCCTCAACAAGTAATACCAAATTTGGAGATTGAACACAAAACGCTTAATTCTTCAAGTCTTAACCACAAGGGGTATCATGTTAGTTCATTATAGTTTAGGTCTCACTTTAATCTGGGTCTCAACAGCTACGGCTCTGGTTTGGTCATTTGTTATTGCCAAAAGAAAAGTTTCGGTAGGTTTTCCAAATGTGAGCTACAAACTAATGACCTTTAGTCCTCTTTTGGTTATGCATCCCTTTCACTTGGTCTTCACTCGAAGAGTGACAGAAGTTAATTAGCATCATTTCCTTCTTTTAATTAACTTAAGAGTTATAGTATCCAGCCACCGTGACGAATTCTATCAACAAATTAGTACAGATCATATGGGTCCTATTTGATACCCAATTATTTGCATGGTCATCCGGCCAATTATATATAACAAATTCAGTGAAGGGTTTCTAAAATGCACAAGAGAATTTAATCTAATTCATACTTATTGTTTCTGTGTGAGAATACGGAACGGGAACTAAGTATGGATCATGATGGAGAGAGAGAGAGAGAGAGAGAGAGAAGCATGTATAGTGGTTCACCTTGCTTTTGAGGCAAGGCTTCGTCAACTTAGAGATTCCACTAGTAGTGAGGCCAAGTAGCCTTTGTAATATACAAGTGTGGGGATCATGGATCCCATCCCTTCCAAGAAGGGGAGGACTTCCTTTTATAGCTAAAGGAAGTCTCATTCTATTCTATATTTCTGATGTGGTACAATATGTGTCTATTTGTTTCTCTTGAAGCCTCTTGGAGAGCATGGGAGGGTGGCCTCCTGGCAAGATACCGGCCGAACTCCACCATAGCGAGGTAGCTCGGGTGTAGGTCTACCGGAGGCATGTTGTACACGGGACTAACTATGTCGAGGGGCCCACCTACGAGGTCTTTGGTTATGCTTGGCGGTATGTAATATAGGCAGTATGTATACTTATTATAACAGAATCAGGTTTATTTGAAAATAGTAAAACAGAAAATATAAAGTTGCAAGGCTTACTGTGGTTGAATTCTGAGACTAGTTACAGCATCCCCTCAAATGTACCAATGATATCAACTCTCGACACAAGGGAATGCTAGAATAGCCAGAACCTTGTTTAAGGCCGATGATGTCAGTCACAGCTACTTATGCAAAAACCTTTAATCTTTTCATTTTCAAAGGTTAATTCACGTTCCACTTCGAATGAAAACTCAAAGAGCTCCAAACCCTAATACGACACCTGACATCAAACACCTGTCTAATCCTCTGTTCCTCATCCTTTCGATGGAGCACCGATTGATCAAAGTGGAGAACATGCCTTAACAACGAACCCACCAAGGCCAGACCAGCCTTGTTTTGTGGCACCAGACGCAGGCCCTTAACAACGATCGATGTTCCTAGAAAATTCAATGGAACCTCCATTACCGATCTGATGCCATCGAACTCACCCAAAACCAGCATAGTGTTTCGATAGAACCACAGACCACCATGAAAAATCTTATTGCACTCAGATTCACGCTGAAAATGGAAGATGTAACAATCTCCTACATCTTGAATTGTTAGTTCCAATTTGATAGGCCAGATAATAGGGATTGTACCTTTGAAACCCGGAAACTTTGCCTTCAGACCTTACAACCGCTCGACCACTGTCGCAGTTAAAAGCCCAAACCCAGAGTTAAAAAATGATGATACCGAAGTAAAAGTAAGAGGTTCTGATTTGCCTTTCTTGGGCAAAGCATACTTATATACCAACAAGTTTCCTTAGTCAGCCGGAGCTCCACACTCTATATAATCTCCTCAACAAGTAATACCAAATTTGGAGATTGAACACAAAACGCTTAATTCTTCAAGTCTTAACCACAAGGGGTATCATGTTAGTTCATTATAGTTTAGGTCTCACTTTAATCTGGGTCTCAACAGCTACGGCTCTGGTTTGGTCATTTGTTATTGCCAAAAGAAAAGTTTCGGTAGGTTTTCCAAATGTGAGCTACAAACTAATGACCTTTAGTCCTCTTTTGGTTATGCATCCCTTTCACTTGGTCTTCACTCGAAGAGTGACAGAAGTTAATTAGCATCATTTCCTTCTTTTAATTAACTTAAGAGTTATAGTATCCAGCCACCGTGACGAATTCTATCAACAAATTAGTACAGATCATATGGGTCCTATTTGATACCCAATTATTTGCATGGTCATCCGGCCAATTATATATAACAAATTCAGTGAAGGGTTTCTAAAATGCACAAGAGAATTTAATCTAATTCATACTTATTGTTTCTGTGTGAGAATACGGAACGGGAACTAAGTATGGATCATGATGGAGAGAGAGAGAGAGAGAGAGAGAGAAGCATGTATAGTGGTTCACCTTGCTTTTGAGGCAAGGCTTCGTCAACTTAGAGATTCCACTAGTAGTGAGGCCAAGTAGCCTTTGTAATATACAAGTGTGGGGATCATGGATCCCATCCCTTCCAAGAAGGGGAGGACTTCCTTTTATAGCTAAAGGAAGTCTCATTCTATTCTATATTTCTGATGTGGTACAATATGTGTCTATTTGTTTCTCTTGAAGCCTCTTGGAGAGCATGGGAGGGTGGCCTCCTGGCAAGATACCGGCCGAACTCCACCATAGCGAGGTAGCTCGGGTGTAGGTCTACCGGAGGCATGTTGTACCCGGGACTAACTATGTCACGGGACTAACTATGTCGAGGGGCCCACCTACGAGGTCTTTGGTTATGCTTGGCGGTATGTAATATAGGCAGTATGTATACTTATTATAACAGAATCAGGTTTATTTGAAAATAGTAAAACAGAAAATATAAAGTTGCAAGGCTTACTGTGGTTGAATTCTGAGACTAGTTACAGCATCCCCTCAAATGTACCAATGATATCAACTCTCGACACAAGGGAATGCTAGAATAGCCAGAACCTTGTTTAAGGCCGATGATGTCAGTCACAGCTAAGACGCAAAGCGACTAGTGAATGCAAACTCCACAACTCGCCTCACCGTCTCAAATTTTTTTTTCTTCTTGGCTTTTTAATTAACAAATTACCACTACCTACACTTTTAGCCCATAAATTACCATTAGCAGACCTATTTTTTTGAATTCCCATGCGCAAGGTATTAGATCTTGTGGTCAGATTCCTTCACTTTTTAAATTCTTTCTATTGACAAGTAAATTATGAAATTGCCCTTGTGGTTTGGATAATGTGAATTAACACTGCTGAATGTCAGTAGCATACTAGCATTATGAAGAAATAATATTTCTACATTCTATCTTTGTTTTTCTTAGAAACAACTCATTTATTTAATAATTCCAAAAACTATATTACAATATGAAACTTGAACACTATATCATTTATCTCGGGCTTTGCTGTTTTTACATACAAATTGCTTTGAATTTCAACTCTTCTCATGGTGAAGAAGTTTCTCCAGCAAGATTCCTTCATGTTTGAGGCTCTCTTTGATTTCATTTTCAATTTGTAGCACATTGTCTGCCTAAACACTTCTATCCTAATTCTTCTCATGTTCTTCAATCAGTACATCCTCTTTGTCTATTGCAGCAAGCTAGCAGACTTTCTCTTTGCCATTTGCGATTAATATGTGTATATGACAAATGCAAACATATGAGTACTGATGCTCAGTAGTATACTGACTCTCAATTTGATTAAAAAAACCATTATAACTTATAAGAATGCAAAAGACCTAATCAAAAGATACTCACAGTTGCAGCAAATCAATGACCAAAATTTCAAGCAGAAAATAAAGACTAACAGCAATAATAAGATCAAATATCCACAGAGCCTATAGGTAGATATAATTGCAATGACATTCCCATAAAGTAAACATAAAGATGAGGTTGCAATACATATAAAATCAGCTAAAGCTACTGACCCTCCGAAATAAACATAAAATTGAGCTTGCAATAAACACAAGGTTGGTGAAATCATGAAGCTAAAGCTATTGACCCTCAAAAACTGAAGCTCGTACAATTCATTTCGTACTATTGTTGGTCACAGAACTCATCATTTTCCATCAGGACAAAGAACTCTCAGAAACTGAAGCTCGTACAATTCATTTCGTACTATTGTTGGTCACAGAACTCATCATTTTCCATCAGGACAAAGAAATCTCAGAAACTAAAGCTACTGACCCTTAGAAAATAAAGCTAATTAATGATCTTTAGAGGGTCCATATAATCATAGATTGCACATATTGCAAAATTTTAATGCTACTGACTCTCAATAATCATAGATTGCACATATTGCAGCATTTTAATGCTACTGACTGTCAATAAGCTCAAACAATTAATTTTGTACTATTATCAGTCACATAACATCAATTTTCACCACCTAGCTACACATAAAAATGAGGTTGCAATACACATAGGTTTACTGATCCTCAATAGGCTACTGACCCTCAATAACCTAAATGTTAATTTCTTTGTTAAAGATACTGACCCTTAGAATTTCTCGACCATTGAGAATAATCAAAATTTCTCAACCAAAATCATTTACCTGAGGGAGAGACTGTGACAACACGAGGCTGAAGATACTAACCCTCATAATTTCTCAACCAAAATTTCTCAGCTAAAGCTACTAAGCATAATCAAATTTCGATAGTGTTGAATGCATAACACAAAAATCAAGCTATAGCTGCTACTGACCTTCAGTATCTACAAGTTTCTCTACTGATCTTCAAGCCCTAGCTTTGCAGGAGCCTCGTCACCGGTGTGTCGCCCTTGCTTCGCCGCCGAGGTCGCGCGATTACTTCGTTGCCGGGGTCACTCCCTAGCTTGGTCGTCAAGGTCTAGCCCTTGCTTCCGCGCGCTTGTTTCGCCTCCGAGGTCGTGCCCTAGCTTCGCCCGAGATGTCGATTTAGAGAGGATTTTGATTTTCAGACGGTTTGGATTTTGGGATCGCTTTGATTTTGGGAGAACTAGATCTGACATATTTGGTTTGAGAGAAAATTGAAATGACAGCTGTGGCAATTGTCGTAATTAACCAGAACTTGTTGTGCCCTTTTATTTTTGTACAAACATGCCGCTACTGTTACTCATCCTAAAGATGACCGCATGGGCAACAAAATATAAATCATGCGCGTGGGAAGAATTAATGGCTGATTGTAGTTATGGTAAAGGATAGGATGGGGGAATTTTATTAAAAAATTATTTTCTTTGCTGGATGATCAAATTGATTAATGAAAAAAACCAATTATAGGAAAGTGCGCGCTAGACAAAGGTCTGGACCAACCCAACACAAAGAAAGCAAAAGTACAATTATGCAACCAAAGATAAATCTTTGAGGGCATTTATCAGAAGATTTATGCATTTTGTCCCATTTGGTACAGCTATGGCGACCGATGAATTATTTTGCTTCTAATCCATTGTCCACAAGAAAAAAAGTTCATTATGCTTGGAACATGAAGCCATTGACAGTCATCCCTCCATCGACGCAAATAGTTTGCCCTGTTATGTAAGAGGCTGCCGGAAGGCATAGAAATGCCACCAATGCAGACACCTCCTCAGGCTCTCCGGTACGTCCTAATGGGGTTCGAGAGATGACAGCCTCCATAAACTTTTCGTCACTCAAAATCTGTATGTGAACAAGAATTAGTACCGTGAATCAATTGGGTGGTAAAAACCGTAAAATATCGGTATGCACATCTGAAATCATTTATCTACGATATCTTACAGGTTCAACAAGAGGAGTTTTGATGAACCAAGGAGCAACACTGTTGACTTTAATCTTGTCTATTGCCCACTCACAAGCAAAGTTTTTGGCCAATTGATTCATTGCTCCTGAAATGTAGTAGAGAAGAGACCGCCGCCATATATTAACCTTCAATTTGTGGTGTGCAAAATTTTGTGGAATATATATACGTACATATAATTGAATCAAAAGCGTACCTTTAGTTGCACCGTATATACTCCCAACCTCCCCAATTGATACCACACCACAAACAGAAGACAGAAGAATAATGTTACCAGCTCCTGAAGCTTTCAGAAGAGGATGTGCTAGTTGGCACATATTGTAAGTAGATTCAAGGTTGGTGCTCATGATGAATGAGTAATCTTCAGCCGTGTACTCAGTTGTTGGCTTTCCTTTAAAAGTTCCCACATTGTTTATCTACAAGATATGTTAACATGTTGATTTGAGTTTTTTCTTATTTCTTCTTTTAACTAACTCAAGTGGTCTATCATCCCAGCCTATCAGATAAAACCTACACATGCATGATAAGACTATTAGACTTTTTCTCATCAAAACCTCGACAAAGCGAGGAGATGTCATTCAATGATGTAAAAGAAAACAAGATACATCTAATATTGTTCTCGCAATTTAAACACCTGCTTGTCATTAGGTATGGGATTTTTGCAAACTGCCTTGGTGCTGTTAGTACTGAACTCTATGCGGTAGTAGTTGTTTTCAACTCATGAAGACATGATCGATGATTAAAGTACTTACAAAGATGTTAAGTTTTCCATGAAACAGTGATGAGACCACGTGTATTAGCTCCTCTCTCTGGATTTTTGAAACCACATCACATACTGAACCAGTGACCTGACGAAAACCTTTCTTCTTCCATTGACTCAAGCATTCATTGAGTTGGGCTTCATTCCGAGAACAAGTATGTACACTAGCACCTAGCCCCGCCAGTTCCTCCACAATTGCATACCTAAAATTGCCAAACATTGATTAGTGCATAAAACTACATATAAAATTACAAATTCTTTAATTGGTCAGAGTTAAAATGTTGATTTTTTTTTTTTGACGGTAGGAAAAAAATTTATGATCATGCATGCAGAATCTTTGAAAAGATACGCGTGTTACAAGTTTTTCATTAATTCTTGTCTTAATTAGTTAAAACACTAATTAATCAGATGAAAATATAAGCATTAAAGAAAGAATGGAAAGAGATCAAGGCTGCAGACCCAATCCCTTTGGTTCCACCGGTGACGAGGGCAGTCATTCCTTCAAGAGACCACCTCCTATCTCTGCTGTTGATGCTAGAATCTGCTCTCGCCATACCTATCTCTCTTGCTTTATCTGCTACCACATTTGATGCTGCTACCTATATATAAACACACCCACACACCCCACAGACACACACACACACACACGTAATTAGTGTTTATGAGTAGGCTGCAGTATCAATTGGGAGATATGACAGCTACTTTAATTGGCAGTATCCTAGCTTGGCATTGTCCTAGCAATCGTGTGATTCGTGTCCACGGTTTTTACGGGACTGTAAAGTAAGTGGGTAAGGATTTTTTAATTTTCGTATATATTTTATAAAGTATAACGAGGGTGTTTTTGATCAATTAAATTTTGAGTAAAACCTGCGACATCAACAGAAGGAGCTTAATTAGCTTTATAGTATAATAACAATATTGTATAAATAAATAAGCAGCTGATAGAGGAATATATCATTAATTTATTTTAAAAAAATTAGTTAAGATCGATCATATTGTATATTTGTGCAAAAAATATGATTTACTATAAATGTATGTACTATTATACTTGTTGTATACCAAAGTGTAAAAATACTTAAAATTCATACACCATTTGTGATGTTTTCCCTTATTTTATTTGTCAGTGCAAGATAGTGGTATAGTAGTGTTCTTTGCAACTAAGGTGGGAGGTCATTGCTCACCTCTTTGTTAATTTTTATCTAATTAACACTGTACGTTTGATTTCTTAACTTGTAATGAAACTTAGACTATCAATCTATTAATTTTTTTTCTTATTACAGATCAACCAAAAATTAATAATCACTACAGCGCGATCCTAAATTCCTAATGAGAACCACATCTCACGGTGAGATTCTCACCAAGCAACATGAGTAATAATACAAAGGCTACGTCCAAAAGTCCTAAGGTGAAGAAATGTTTCTTCAAGCAAAATATATATTCCAAATAGCTCCCGGCTTAATCTAGTGCACCATGCATTGTTGTATTGTCGTGGATATTTCTCTTTCTAACCATACAATTATCAGTACGCCTATTGTGATTTCCAAACTCAAACTTTCGGATTATAAAGAGAAAACCACAAAAGAAGGTGAGAACAAACAGAAAACCACAAAAGAAAGTGAGGAAAAAAAAAAAAGGATCACGGATGTTACATAAATAATCAATGACGACAATGTTGTGGTTTTTCAACAGTGCTGCAATCACTGATCACCAATCCAAAACTCTGAAAGGGATTTCTCTGGGATAAGTCTGGAATACAACGGCTGCAACTTACGCAACCAACAGACGTTATAACGGAGGGGCAATATTGATAATTTCACGCGCTGTTATTTATTAGGGTAAAAAAAAATCTTTCATCATCCTCTCCTTGCTCGTCTATCATCAACCCCAAACCACTTTCTCCATAGGCATAAAAACTTGAATGAATTCCAGAAATGCTTAAGACCCATGTCGGCAAGGATTTAGATCTGTTTCACATCAACCTCGTGAACCCGATCGTTAATATTATTGCATTAATCGATTGGGCTGTTGTTTTCAGTAGTTTTCACCTTATTAAGTATTCCTTCGAATGAAAGATCCGTCGAGATCC
>BDJD01003960.1:0-22424 GCA_002564525.1 Rosa multiflora
TGTTGGTTTGCTAAGATGATGAGCCAATAGAGATTCAAAGAGGATAAGATATTTGACTTTTCCTGCGAGTTTCCATGTTTTGGTCTATTTGGCAGTTTCTGATCATAACTTTAGAGAGAAATGTTTGAACCGTTTTGGCACCGAAGAAAGGGAGGTGGAACGTGAAGTGATTTGATTTGGGTGTGCTCCGATTTGGTTGGAAACCGCTGTATGGATAGGGGTGATTAGGAGAGGTGGTGATGCTTGCTAGCATGACGGGGATGATGGATGGACGGTGGAATGGTCAGCACTTGCTTGGAGCGGTGGGCACGCCAACGGTGATTAGGAGAGGTGGTGATGCTCGCCGAAAACTGGAGCTGAGATCAGGGAGGAGGAAAAGAAGACCGAAGAGCAGAGAGGAGGGAGAGGAAGAAGAGGTAAGCAGAAAAGAGAAAGAAATAAAAAAAAACAAAAGAGAGAGAACAAATAAAAAAAGAGGAAAAATGTTTTTTTTTTTTAAAAAGAGAAAAAAGAGTTAAAGAAAAAAGAGTAGGAAAAAAAAAAGAGAAAAGAGGGTTTAAAAAAAAAGAGAACAAATAAATTAAAAAAAGAGAAAAGAGAGTTAAAAAAAAAAAAAAAAAAAAAAAGAAGGGAAAAAAAAAAAAAAACAGAGGTTTCAAACAACAGCACCTAAAAAAGGTGAATCAATATTCTCCGAACAAATAAAAAAAATAGAGACAAAAGAGTTAAAAAAAAACTAACTAAAAAAATAGAGAAAAAAGAGTTAAAAAAGAAAAAAAAAAGAGTAAATTTTTTTTTGGGGTCAATAAGGGTAAAATAGTCATTTTACTGTTGAAATAGTGCCACTTCAGCAAGATAACAGATTTTTTAAATGAAAATTGACGGCATGGACTTTTTAGATGAAATTGGAAAGTTCAGGGACTTTTTAGGTGAAATTGAAACGTCAGGGACTGAAATGTCGAGACCCTATAAGTATAGGGAGTAAACAGTATTTTGTTCTAAATTAAATATCAAAATTTTGCTCTGAGGTCGATTAAGAATCAAGTAATTAGCTCTTTGGTTTGTGAGTCACCAAGTGCTATATTAATATATATTATTTGGATATGTTGATTGTTGAGAGTGTGACTCCTACAGCGCACGCGCGTATTTGGATGTGTTGATTGTTGAGAGTATGACTCCTACAGCGCACGCGCGTATTTTTTTCGTGCTACAATTCATATCTTTCTACTAGCTAGACCCAACTCGCTTAAATAGGAAGCTGCAAGTCCAACACCACCAACTTGCCAGAGATCATACTGCCATCACATCACCACGGGCGCCTACCGTCGATTGAACCTGTCATAATTAATTTTCATCATAGAACAAATCAGTTTCCCCTAAATCCAAAATACTAGAGAATTCAATATATAACAAAAAGAAGAGGACAATACCTTGCATTAATTCTTGATTCTTCAATCCACCAATCAATAACAAGTGTGGTTTTATATCAATAACAAACCTCACCCACCAATTTCAATTCTGCTCACCACTAAAACAAGAACAATGGTAAATCAACACACAAAACCACATCGTTCACCCTCTCAAATTAGTCCCTGGTGTTTCAATCACCCAAATTGGCACCATAGTGTTCCAATCCCCTAAAGAAAAAGTACATGAATTTTTCGTTTGGGTCTGTATTGTTAATTTTTTTTTTTTTTGTTCTTTCTCTCACGAGTAATATCAAACTCTCTAGTAAGAAGATGGCCCCATATAGGAACTTGCACACTCCATAAACTTTCCCGTGATTTAAGACCTCTTTGCAGACCACAAATATCCCACGCGTCCCAGACGTACATCATCTCCTTTTTCTTTGGACAGTTGAAAGCTAGAGAAAAATCAGATCCAAATGGCAAACACAGCTCTACATCTGGTGCTGATGGTGTTCATCTCCTTGGTGGTGTCCTTCACTGAAGCGAAGTGGGCTGAGTCCGTGGAGGCAACAAAGGAAGCGACGCCATCGGAGACAGTAACCAACCTCCAGTTCTACTTCCACGACACAGTCAGTGGGAAGAACCCTAGTGCCGTACGTGTGGCTCAAGCTTCCGACACCGAAAAGTCTCCGACACTTTTCGGGGCTTTACTCATGGCTGATGACCCGCTCACCGAGACTCCCGACCCCAATTCCAAGCTCGTAGGCCGGGCACAAGGGCTATACGGGTCATCCTGCCAGCAGGAACTTGGCCTGATTATGGCCATGAGCTTTGCGTTCTCGGACGGTACGTACAATGGTAGCTCCATTAGTATTTTTGGAAAGAACCCGATCACGAACCCAATTCGGGAGTTGCCGGTTGTGGGTGGAACTGGGGTTTTCCGGTTGGCTCGTGGCTATGCAATTGCCCATACGCATTGGGTAAATGCCACAGCTGGCGATGCAGTTGTTGGATACAATGTCACTGTAGTTCACTAGAGCTAGCTCTGTGAACTTTTCTTTTAGTTTTCCTTTCATTTGTTAGGTCGATTTAAACTGAGTTGCTTGTTGTGCTTTAAATTTCTGTGATGTTCCTTTTTATTTATATCATCTCTTTTATGATCATTCGGTGTCAATATATGTCATCTTGTGTGTATTTTCCTATCATTTGTTGGGTCCGTTTAAACTGAGTTGCTTGTTTTGCTTTAAACTTCTATGATGTTCCTTTTTACTTATCTCATCTCTCCTATGATCATTTAGTGTCAACATATGTCATCTTCTGCTTATAAAAAAAAAAAAAAACACATGTCATCTTCTGTGTATTTTCCTTTCATTTGTTGGGTCAATTTAAACTGAGTACCTTATTTTGCTTTAAATTTCGGTGATGTTCGTTTTTACTTATCTGATCTTTCCTATGATCATTTGGTGTCAACACATGTCATCTTGTGTGTATTTTCCTTTCATTTGTTGGGTCAATTTAAACTGAGTACCTTATTTTGCTTTAAATTTCGGTGATGTTCGTTTTTACTTATCTGATCTTTCCTATGATCATTTGGTGTCAACACATGTCATCTTGTGTGTATTTTCCTTTCATTTGTTGGGTCAATTTAAACTGAGTACCTTATTTTGCTTTAAATTTCGGTGATGTTCGTTTTTACTTATCTGATCTTTCCTATGATCATTTGGTGTCAACACATGTCATCTTGTGTGTATTTTCCTTTCATTTGTTGGGTCAATTTAAACTGAGTACCTTATTTTGCTTTAAATTTCGGTGATGTTCGTTTTTACTTATCTGATCTTTCCTATGATCATTTGGTGTCAACACATGTCATCTTGTGTGTATTTTCCTTTCATTTGTTGGGTCAATTTAAACTAGCTGCTTGTTTTGCTTTAAATTTCTGTGATGTTCTTTTTTACTTATTTCATCTCTCTAATGGTCACTTAGTGTCAATATATGTCATTTTGTGTATTGGGGTCTAATGACATAATACCATTACTGTACTTATTTTACCACCATCTCATATTCTCATTTTAGCATAATATATTTCGGTTGATGATTTAAATATTCTATATTGAAAGTTGTCGTCCACGATCGCAAATTGTATCAAATTTTGAGTGGTGATCAAGCAACAAATACTGACCACTAATTTGAATGTATTTAATAAATAATGTGAAATTTCACTTTATTCTTCTAGTTCTCTTTTGTTTAATAAATAAAAATTATTACAGCAGATCCAATCTCTATCCTAACTATAAATTCTAACATAATTCCCTACTCCACACCCCGCTTCAACTAATCGAGCTCAAAAATTTCAATTTCCACCAATTCCCAATCAATCATTTTCATTTAAAAATGCATATTTTGCCTCACCACTTTGCATGAATCACTAGATGAATGGAGGTGACCATTCAGTCTATTTTGGTTGATGAATAAAGGTGATTGGATCGTGCAAAGAGAACCAATTAGCCTCAATTTTTTATGATATTGAATGATTCGTCCCCAGAAAATAACCCATACATCGATCGAGCTCATCATGAAATATCTTCCTTCATTTTTTTTGTGTTCCCATGCATAATGAGTATATATTTGCACTTTGTAATAACTTTGAAGAGACATTTAACTCTCAAATCAAAACATCATGCAAATTTTTTGCCTTCATAGAGACAACAATAATATCATCTTCTGTTAGGTAGAGAAATTTCGTGATTTTAGCCTGCATCGATCAAGAGTGGCATGCAATTCCTGTAATGAGTTGTATGTGTTCGTATTACATGTGTTACGTTTATAAACCCTAATCCGATTAGTTTGATTAATTGTATCGAATAATAAACTCGATACTACTCTAATTTTCTTATGTTAATTGTTATCAGCATCATTCCTTTATTTTTATTTACAGTTTGGTTGTAAAAATATAACAAATGTGGATTATATATATGCATGGTCTAGAGAACTTCGACGGAGATGTCCGAACTTATTTGGACAGGAGTATAGAGTATTATCCCTACCTAGTAAGACAACTATGAGCCAATCGGACTCTTAGTTCTGGTTGTTAAACCAAAGCCACCATTGTTATATCTAAAGGAGCTTGTCCTGTATCTGCTTTACTGGTAACTCAATTCCTTTCACTTTTTAACAATTAAGCCAAAGCACACCATTATTTGTTCTCCTCTTTTTTTCGTCTTTATGTCACTTTTCTAGTCCTACCCTACTTTAGAATGACCAACAGGCATGAGCCAACTAGTAGTTTCGTGGCCTGCATATGTGTTACTTTTGGGTAGTGCTTACGGTAGAAAACAAGCAGATAAGATTGATGCTTCCACAGGTTCCCTGTAAAGTGCCTCCAAAGCCTTTCATTTGCTTTGCTCATCACAAAGAGAAAAATGAAGGTAAAGTTTTTCTTCATAGCCTTATTCATGCCATTATTCTTAGTGCGCAGCAGCGTCATCATTGAAGAGAACAGAGAAATTGACCACTGGTTTCAAAAGCAAAACCGAAGCTGACCCAACTCCATTTCTACTTTCACGACACAGTTTCAGGGCCGGCCCAGACGGCAGTTATGGTAGTCCCACCACCCAAGACTGTCAAGCCATCCACCACCTTGTTTGGACAAGTCACCATGTTTGACGACCCGCAAACCAAGGGACCCGAAATCACGTCCAAGAGCTCTTAGGTGGAGGCCAGGGGCTATACTTGCATCCCAAGAGGGAAATCAGTCTACTTATGGCTGTGACCTTTGTTCTCAGTAGTGGGAAGCACAATGGCAGCAGTTTCACTATCTTGGGGCGCAATGCAGTGGAACATTCCCCGCGAGAGTTTCCGATTGTAGGTGGAACCGGAAATTTCCGATTTTCCATTGCAAAGACATTTCTTGTTAATTCTAGTGTTGCTATTGTGGAATATAAATGTTGCAATTATGCATTACTGATGCAAGAATGAAAATGGCCGGTGTGGTTCGTTTTCAAATGAGAATGTGGTTTAGTCTTTGTGTTGGACTGTTGGTCAAGCATGTTCCTAATAATTGCGATGAGTTAGTCCAGATATGGTAGGTGGAAACTGATAAAGTGAAAGATTAGAGGGACCCGAATGTGTGTGTATAAAATATATGGAAAATGATTTGTGGCTTCAATGAGGCCTAAGATTTGTGGCCTCAATTTTAGGTGTCATGCCATGTCATCTACACAAATCATCTATTTGTCAAATCATGCCACGTAATTCTTGAGAAAAAGACCATCTTATCCTTCCAAAATCTAATGACTATAAATTATTTTGGTTTTCTACCTCAAAAATTATTTTGGCTTTCTTCTAAAAAAAATGGCTTTCTTTCATTTCTTTTTCATTACACTCATGCTTAGATTTAAATAACAATTTTTTTTCTTCAATCAAGAGTAGAAAAAATTTCATGAAATTTAGTCAATAGATTTGCACGTACATTCGATTAGCAGATTTGTATAACACATGTATATGAATTCAACCTTTGTTGGGTTCCTGCAAATTTTGAAAATATAATGTGAAAAATACATATTCATATAATTGTATTTTTTCTTTTGTTCATTGTTTTCTCTTTATGTAGCTAGGGTTTAAAAGTTAGATCTGAATTTATTATTTTTTGTTTGTCTTTCCCTTATATTTAGATTGTAGATGTTAATTAATGGTTGCTAACGTGTAATTTTTTCTTACCTCTTAATTTAGACATAAGTATTTCCCAAATTCAATTTACTAATGCTATATTTTTGTTATCCAAACGTTGTGGACCAGGAGAGCACCAACCTCGTCACCAGATTCTTTCTTCTACCTTTTGGAAAAGGACTTTCACCTTACAGATAAGGATTTGTGGTGTGATCTCTTGAGTTCACCGAATCGATACTTAACGTTGTAGATTAAGCAGAGAAATCATTGGGAAGTAGGAGAAAGCACGGGTTTGTTAAAGCATGACTTTAGCTTCCCTGGGTTGCAAGGGCGTTACCCTTGCTTCGCTGGTTTGAACTAGGTTAAAGGTATGTTTGCTCCAGAGAGACTTTTATAATATGTGCGATTAGTTGATTGAAGAGTTGTTTTTTTTTTGTTCCGTTTTAGCCTCTATATATAGGCTATTCGCTGCAGATTCTCCTTCCAAATAGGAGTGAAATACCTTCAAATGATATACTATATATATTTTAGGTCACAGTTATTGGCCTTGAATCGAATCAAAACTCTTATTAGTCTTGATAACTATCGCAGGCAACAATTACTATTATTTGCCTCTTAGCGTAGCTGGAATATAGACAAAGTTAATTAATTGCCTCTTGGATGCGAACTGTTAGATATGCACGTTATATGGTACTGAAAGAATAAAAGATGGCACAAATCCTTCCCTCTGCTCCACGTCCTTTACACATTAATTGCATGGATAGCCTTGATTCCTTGCATATATATTAGTACTGAAGGATGATAGCCTTCCTTAATTGATCTGCCATGCTTATATATATATATACCTTCCTTGATGATTGCGAGCAAGGCGATTGTTTCCTTACCCAACTGTTCGCGATTGCGTCTTTTATTTATTTTTTATTTTTTTTAACGTGTGACGTTCGATCGCATATCAACATGTTAACCGTTCATTTTTTAGGTATATATGAGTATATCATCTCTACAAATTTGCAACCAAATTGATAATCACTAAAATATTCAAAACTGTGATTTACAATTATGAACTCGAACGGTTCAAGTTGGACAGATTCGATTAGTTCATTGAATTAATCTATTTCGATACCTTAACGATGAGCTTGGAGTTTATGCTCACTTTTCGGTCTCATATTTACATCTCGACCGTTCAGTTTTTAGGTACTAATGTATAGATCATCTCTACAAAATTTCAGCCAAATTGATTATCTTTAAGGTATCTAACGCACTTAAACCAATGGACAGACTGAATATGTCTGTCCTAAACCGTACTGGCTTTAAGGCAGTTATCAATGCCTTAACAATCATCAATTTGGCTGAAATTTTACAGAGATGATCAATATATTAGTACCTAAAAATTGAATGGTCGAGATGTGAATATGAAACCGAAAAGTGACCCTAAACTCCAACCTCATACGTTAAGGTATCGAAATAGATTAATTCAATGAACGAACCGAATCTGTCCAACCTGAACCATTCGAGTTCATAATTGTAAATCGCAGTTTTGAATATCTTAGTGATTATCAATTTGGCTGCAAATTTGTAGAGATGATATACTCATATATACCTAAAAAATGAACGGTTAACATGTTGATATGCGATCGAACGTCACACGTTAAAAAAAATAAAAAATAAATAAAAGACGCAATCGCGAACAGTTGGGTAAGGAAACAATCGCCTTGCTCGCAATCATCAAGGAAGGTATATATATATATAAGCATGGCAGATCAATTAAGGAAGGCTATCATCCTTCAGTACTAATATATATGCAAGGAATCAAGGCTATCCATGCAATTAATGTGTAAAGGACGTGGAGCAGAGGGAAGGATTTGTGCCATCTTTTATTCTTTCAGTACCATATAACGTGCATATCTAACAGTTCGCATCCAAGAGGCAATTAATTAACTTTGTCTATATTCCAGCTACGCTAAGAGGCAAATAAGAGTAATTATTGCCTACGATATTTATCAAGACTAATAAGAGTTTTGATTCGATTCAAGGCCAATAACTGTGACCTAAAATATATATAGTATATCATTTGAAGGTATTTCACTCCTATTTGGAAGGAGAATCTGCAGCGAATAGCCTATATATAGAGGCTAAAACGGAACAAAAAAAAAACAACTCTTCAATCAACTAATCGCACATATTATAAAAGTCTCTCTGGAGCAAACATACCTTTAACCTAGTTCAAACCAGCGAAGCAAGGGTAACGCCCTTGCAACCCAGCGAAGCTAAAGTCATGCTTTAACAAACCCGTGCTTTCTCCTACTTCCCAATGATTTCTCTGCTTAATCTACAACGTTAAGTATCGATTCGGTGAACTCAAGAGATCACACCACAAATCCTTATCTGTAAGGTGAAAGTCCTTTTCCAAAAGGTAGAAGAAAGAATCTGGTGACGAGGTTGGTGCTCTCCTGGTCCACAACGTTTGGATAAGAAGTCAGGTCAAGGGATGCCCCGACGACTACACCCTGCAATGTTGGCACGCTCGCGCAATCATTTTGGCACACCCAGTGGGACTACACTAGAGTCTTTTTGCGTCCATCATTGGGAAGCTAGGGGAAAATCTTTACCCAAAAAATTTCCTAAACTTCCCAAAACACAAGACCTCCAGCTACAAGCCGCATAAAAGTGATACTTGTCGTGGTCTTTCTGAGGAAGAAGTGTCTACAAACTATACTCTAGACTCGCAGACAGACAAGATGGGCAATGCTTCCGTCACTAGCGATACTGCTATTGATGACGAGTTCGTTCCTCTCCCCATCCCAGTGGGTGCGAGCGTTGAGGAACAGCTCGCTATCCTGAAGATCAACAGAGATAAATACGAGGAAAATTTGGCCAAGTCGATCGCACAGTCAGAGAAAAATCTTCGCGATCTGGACCAGTGAATTGACCAGAATGCTCAGGAAAGCTAGCTAAAGAGCAAATATTGGAGCACAGCGCTCGAGAAGCTAGAGAGCAATCACAAAAGCTTTTCTCGAGCAACAACAAATAGGATGCTCACCATGTCACAAACACCATAGCAGAGCTCTCAACCATGCGAAAAAATAAGGACGACAGTCGGCCTACAATGATAGAAAGTGTAGCTTCTCAGGTGGATTCGCAGCAAGGTGAGGATGATGCCGTCAACACAAAGTAAGAAAACTTCTTGTAAAGTCCAGAAACTGCGCGTGAAGATGGTATTTCTGGGATTGAATTGCCTGCAGGTGGCGATCAATCTAAGGGCAAAAACCTTCATCTAGATCAGCCTGTTGCAGAAGAAGAAACTAGCTTGCTCACTGGTGAATCACAACCTTACAAGAGGCTGCTTATGGAGAAGATAGTCAACAAGAATGTTCTTCTGACAAGAAAATTGTCTCTAAACAGATAACTGATTTCTCCACTGATCCAGCCATTTATGTGAATACTGGTAAGATGCATGGGGGCAAGATGCAGCCCATGTTCATTCCTTTGATCAACAGAAGCAAGTTCATGATCAATTTAATTGTGATTCAGTTGCTGGACGTCATCATGATCATGCAGATGACCAATTAAGTCTTGGTCCACTTAATTATAAATCTAGCCTTAGCCGTGGTACTGGACGTCATATTAAAGATGGTCACATTCATGACCAACTTAAGTATCAATAAAGTTATAAGCCAATCTGTGGCTTTATTAATCAATTCAACTTGGAGTTCGTCATCTGTGCTTCAAGGCCAGGCGGTGGCTTCGATATATGTGGAGGATACATCTGCAACCCACGTTGCAAGAATGGTCAGAACAATTATTTTAGTGGCTAATTTATCTTTTGCGGCTGTAAATTGGAGTATCATCAGGGTAAGTTAACTCTTGCTTACAATTATCCAGCTCCAAATTTCTCTTGTAAGAAATTTGTCTATAATGACACTAAACAGTCCATAGAGGCGTCTCAATATGATGCCTGGAAAGAGTATAGAGGCAAATAAATATTTGATATGCCTATCTTTGAAGAAGAGATCAATTCACCACTCTTTGGTGACTAAGTATGATCTCGATGCGGAGCCAATCTATGATGATAATCATAATTTCATTATTGGTTCCAAAAATCTTATGCAGGAGTTCAAGTCCTTTGAAGCTCTTGATATGGAGGATTCAAACCAACAAGTGGTCAAATGAAAAAGCCAGTTTGTGGCTTCTTATTATGAAGACACCATGTTCTATGACATGGTAGTTGGTGACAAAGTCAATCTATGCTCATCTTCATCTCTAAAGTTGCAATTGAAGATCATGCTTCGTCAACCAACAAAGATACTTGGGGGGCATTGATAACTGCCTTAAAGCTAGTACGGTTCAGGTTGACAGATTCAGTCCGTCCATTGGTTTAAGCGAGTTAGATACCTTAACGATGATCAATTTGGCTGAAAATTTGCAGAGCTAATCTATACACTAGTACTTAAAAACTGAACGGTCGAGATGTGGATATGCGACCGAAAAGTGACCCAAAACTCGAACTTCACACGGTAATTTCAAAGCGAAGCTCCGCTCTGGATAGGATCTGTATATATACAGGAAGGATCTGAAGCGGACGTCCGCAACCCAGAAAAAGTACGGACGTCCCTCCTTCAGCCTCTATCGAGCAGTGACGGTGGCGTTTCTGTTGCCGGACAGAACCAGGCCATGATGTGGAGCAGTTCAAAAGCGGCTGGACTCATCGGCGAAGGGTTTGAAGTCGAGCTCGATGGACTTCCATGGCTTTCGGCGAGATCGCAACACATCACTGAGTTTCCGATCACCTTCGCCTTCGCCACTTGATCGAGGCTGTCCGGGATGTCTAGATGATGGGTTCGACACCTGCAACGCAGCGATCGCCGCCTTCCCAACGCTGGCGGAGGGATGTCTGCACTTTTTCTAGGTTGCGGACTTCTGCTCTCGAACTGCTGTGTGTGTGTGTGTGTGTGTGTGTGTAAATATATATGAGAGAGGCATTAGACATGCCTAAGCATATGGCTATGGCAAAATATATGTATATGCATATAACCTTGGCATCAAGTTCATTAGATCCAGCGAAGTGGCTATTACATGGCCTTGCAATTTATGCATGAGGGAGTCAATCTGGTGGCTTAATTTATGCGAACGCTATGGTGTCTCATGAGATCGATGTGTGTCTACAAACGCTATGATGGTGAGCTCACTTAGATACGTGTTATGGTTGTGATAGCCATTATTCAATCATGATCTCAGTATTTGGCATATTCGCTTTATTGAAAAGCTTGCACTTCGCAAAGAGATGAAAGAACACGGTCTGCTAACGGTTCGCTTAACAATCACCTCCATCCTCTTTAGCCAACGATTCTCAGTCAAAAACAACCTCCTTCCCATGGGGGGCACGCTAAAGTTTTGATGTCCTACACCTTTTCCACTTTCGCCAACCTCTAGCTCAACTCGCTTCATCAAAGCTGGGGCCTGGAGGCACATAGAGCATTTTTTGTGGCATGACTTTAATGCCAGACTTCATATTAGGACCTCTAGTGTCTTAATACTTCTAGAGCCAATACCCGTGGCCTTTTTATATACAAGTGATTTCCTTCTGTACTTATAGCTGAGCCAATACAAGTGGCTTTAAAGTGATGTTATTGCAAGAACAGTGCTGACTCAAGACCACTTTAGTCAAGATGGGGACCTTTGACTTCGAGGCCTGGGGGCCAATGTTTGAACCCAAAATTAACATTTTTTCCCTACAAAGGTGACTCGAAGAGAACAGGCCAATATCTGTGGCCCAAACTATATATTTTCGATAAACTTGGAATATATTATTTAGAGGCTAAATAAAGCATATTTGGAGATCAAGCAATCTCGAGGCTAATATGGATATTCATTGATTTACTAGTAATTATCAAAAGATTTGATCATTGATGGTGGTTTGCTTGATTACCAAGACTGCAAAATGGAAAGATATACATGCAAGCTGTGTCTATGGCTGAGATTACGCGAGCCATGCAAGGTAATTATCAAGGTTCCCCATATATTGCAGTCAAGGACGCAAACGTGAACAGTTGGGTAAGGAAACAATCGCCTTGCTCGCGATCAAGGGAGGTATATATAATCTTGTTATACACACACACACACACACACAAAACCGTTCGAGAGCGAATGTCTACAACCCAGAAAAAGTGCGGACGTCACTCCTTCGGCCTTTATCGAGCAGCGGCAGCGGCGTTTCTGTTGCCGGACGGAACCAGGCCACGACATGGAGCAGTTCAGAAGCGGCTGGAGTCGTCGATGAAGGGTTCGACGTCGAGCTCGATGGGCTTCCATAGTTTCTGGCGAGCTCGCCGTACACCGCTGAGTTTCAGATCACCTTCGCCTTCGCCGCTTGCTCGAGGCAGTGCAGGATGTCCAAAGGGTGCGTTTGGCACCTGCAGCGCAGCGATCGACGCCTTCCTGACGTTGAAGGTGCGACATCCTCACTTTTTATGGGTTGCGGACGTCCGCTCTCAATCCGGCCTGTATATATATACAGAGCCCTCCTACTAAGGGATCCCTTTTTTTGGTCTTCTCTAGGGATAGGGTATTAGACCAAGTTTTCGATCACATTTCGGTATCTCAACTGTTCAGTTTTTAGGCCCTAATATGTAGATGGGCCTAAAAAAGTGTAAATATGTCATTAGAAAAAAGTTCCCAGTGAACTCTACTTGTTCATTATTAGTTACTTAGTACTTTTTTGTTCGTATAAGACATGTTAGTACTTAGCTGACTTTCAATTTCAATGTGAATGATATATGGCTTCAATTTTAGTTTGAATATGTTATTAGGGAAAGATTCCCCGTTGAACTTTACTATTGGCTACTTAGTACTTACTTGTTCATGCAATTCCCCGTTGAACTTTACTATTGGCTACTTAGTACTTACTTGTTCATGCAATTCCCCGTTGAACTTTACTATTGGCTACTTAGTACTTACTTGTTCATGCAATTCCCCGTTGAACTTTACTATTGGCTACTTAGTACTTACTTGTTCATGCAATTCAGCTCATTATTAGCTACTTAGTACTTATTATTCATGTAAGACATGCTAGCTAACTTTAAATTTCAGTGTGGATGATGACTTCTATTTTAGTGTAATTATGTCATTAGGAAAAAGTCCCTAATGAACTTTACTAGCTCATTATTGGCTACTCGGTACTTATTTGTTACTGTGAGACAATGTGGATGATGACTTCTATTTTAGTGTAAGTATGCCATTAGGAAAATATCCTCAGTAAACTTTACTAGCTCATCATTGGCTACTTAATACTTACTTGTTTGTGCAAGACATGTTAGCTCTTTCAGTTTCAGTAGATGATGGCTTCTATTTAAGTGTGAATATGCCATTAGGTAAAGGTCTCCAGTGAATTCTACTAGCTCATCATTGGCTACTTAATACTTACTTGTTCGTGCAAGACATGTTAGTTTTTTCAAGGGCTAAAGTCTGTTTAGTCCCTATACTATGCCTCTCTCATCGTTGCAGTCCCTGACATTTTAATTTAATCTGAAAAGTCCCTGAGGTCTCAATTTCAGTCTAATAGGTCCTTTCCGTGGGTGAAATGTCCAATATACCCCTCAGTTATTTTTTTTTTCTTTTTTTTCCTTTTTAATTTATTTTTTTCCTTTTTTTCTTTTTCCTTTTTAATTTCTTTTTCCTTTTTAATTTCATTTTTCCTTTTTGTATTTTTATTTTTTTCCTTTTTCCATTTTAATTTCGTTTTTTTCTTTTTTCTTTTTCCTTTTTAATTTCTTTTTTTTTCTTGTTTCTTTTTTCTTTTTCCTTTGTAATTTCTTTTTTTTTTCTTTTTCCTTTTTAATTTCTTTTTTTTTCTTGTTTCTTTTTTCTTTTTCCTTTTTAATTTCTTTTTTTCTTTTTCCTTTTATTTTTATTTTTTTCCTTTTTCCATTTTAATTTCTTTTTTCCTTTTTTTATTTTTCTTTTTTCCTTTTTAATTTCTTTTTTCTTTTTTTTTCTTTTTTCTTTTCCTTTTTAATGACCATCGTATTCTGCTACATCAGTAGCGCCACGTCGGCGAACCAATCCAGATCGACCCGAAACCCCAATTCTTGTTCTCCACGTCAGCGGCCATTTTTCTTTTCCATCACTATTCTTCTTCTTCACTTCTAGATTTTGTCAACTTGGCCATCAAAAACCACCATTTCAACCAAACCCAAAATCCAAATCACCATTTTGGGCAAGACCCAAAAACCTCAGAGTTTGAAAAAATGGTAGTTTTCAGTGAAAAGTTAAAAAATGGTAATTTTCAGTGAAAAAATTCCAAATTGAGGATTGATGTGGAGAGAGAAAGTGGGATTTGAGTGGGAGAGAGAGAGAGAAGTAGGCTGTGAAAACAAGAGGGGAGTGGTTTAGCGGCGAATTTCCGAGCTAATTGGGAAACAGATGGGTTGTGGAGTTTGATCGGAATGGGATTGGTGGGTTGAGGAAGTAGAAAGTACGCAAAACGAAAAAGAAAAAAGAACTTAAAAAGGAAAAAAAAATTAAAAAGGAACAAGAAGAAATAGCAAAAAAGAAATTAAAAAGGAAAAAAAATGAAAAAAAAGAAATTAAAAAGGAAAAATGAAAAAAAAGGAAAAAAGAAATTAAAAAGGAAAAAGAAAAAAAGAAAAAAAGAAATTAAAAAGGAAAAAAAAAGAAAAAAGAAAAAAATATTATAATGGAAAAAGGAAAAAAATAAAAATAAAAAAAAGGAAAAATGAAATTAAAAAGGAAAAACAAAAAAAGAAATTAAAAAGGAAAAAGAAAAAAGGAAAAAAAAGAAAAAAAAAAATAACTGAGGGGTATATTGGACATTTCACCCGCGAAAAGACCTATTAGACGGAAATTGAGACCTCAGGGATTTTTCAGATTAAATTGAAATGTCAAGGACTGAAACGATGAGAGAGGCATAGTACAGGGACTAAACAGACTTTAGCCCTATGTAGATCATTTCTGCAAATTTTCAGCCGAATCGGTGATTGTTAAGGTATCAAACTAGATTGAATCAATGGATGAACGAAATCTGTCAAACTTGAACCGTTCATACTTATAATCTTAAATCGTCATTTTGAATACTTTAATGATAATCAATTTGGCTGAAAATTTGCAGAAATGATCTACACATTAGGATATAAAAACTGAACGGTTGAGATGCAAAAATATGATCGAATGGCCTTTTGTGTGTGTGTGAGTGTGTGTGTCTATTTATATATATATATATATATATATATATATATATATATATGAGGTAGCAAACGGGCCTAGTCGTGCTTCCTGCCGTGCTTGGGCCGGCCCAATTACTTAAACATTAAGCCCAACCCGGCCCATGGCCCAAGCCCATATAGTGCCCGGCCGTGCTCGTGCCGGGTCAATAACGGGTCATGCTCGTGACTACCCACTATAAAGCACGATTTTAAAATCTTAATTTGAATAAATAAAAATTAATTTTATTTAACTATTTAGAAAATTAAAATAAATTAAGTTCTACAACGTTTTTCTTAATCTTAGCTTTTTAAGATTAGATTTCTAATAATTTTTTATATTCCACTGTAAGAGAGAAAGAAAAAAAAAACTCAAAATATATTGTTTTTAGTATATTATTATGAGATTAATCTTTATTAATACTAGCCCTTTAACATGTGCTCCGCACATGTCAATTGACTTTTATTTTTATTTTTTTAATTTTAAAAAGTTATCTCTCCTGATATTGGGGAAGTTTATCCTTTTTTAATGGGAAGTATTGTAAATTTTTGAAATATGACATAGTTAATTGACTATCTTATCCTCATATATAAATAATTTATTTATTAATATTTATATTATGTGAGGACAAATATGGTAGTTCAAAAATTTAACCATTCCTTTGCGAATTGGCTTAATTATATAAGATAATGAAGATTTAGTATCTATTATTCTTTCCTTCATTCTATAGTTGTATTATTATGAGATTAGTCTTTATTAATAAACATATATTTAATATTTAGAAAAAATACTTATGTCAAAACAAGGATATAATGTTTTGTTTCATTATTTTGACAATATAAAAGAAAGAATTGGTGGAATTGTCATGAGATTCTAAATAAAAATTTCTCATATTCAAATCTCATCATTGTAGTTTTTTAATATTTTAAAAAAAAGATGAAATTTTGTGTTTGTAACGGACTGGCCCACAATATGTCGTGCTCGGGCCGTGCCAATGGGCCAATATTCTTAGGCCTAGCCCGACCCGTTATTCTAACGTGCTCGGGTCGTGTCGGGCCACTAATGAGCTTGGGCCGTGCTGGGCCTCTTTTAAGCGTGCCGTGCTCGTGCTTAGTGGCCCGTTTGCCACCTCTAATATATATACAGGGCCCTTCTAGTGAGGGATCCTTTTTTTTTTTAGGACAAAATACTGTTTACTCCCTATACTTATAGGGAGTCGACGTTTCAGTCCCTCACCTTTCAATTTCACCTAAAAAGTCCCTAAACTCTCAAATTTCACCCAATTGGTCCTTGCAGTCGATTTTCCGTCAAATTCTCAGTTAAATTGCTGACGTGGCATTCCGTACACACCGAAATGTCTATTTTACCCTTCCTAACTCTTTTTTAAATTTTTTTTTTTTTTTTTCTTTTCTTTCTTTATGTTTTCTCTTCTTCTTCTAACTCTCTCTCCTTCTGTTGATCTCCATCTCATTTCAACCTCAAACATAACAGAAGCCATGATAATAGGTAAAGGAACTTGAATCAAATTGACTACAAACTCTAATCAAATCACAATCACAAGACCAAAGGCAACATATAACTATGAATTCAATAAATCTAATCAACCAAACACACAAACAACCCTTGCTCTCTCTTCATTTCCATGGATCAGTCTCACAAACCCAGAAGACCCAAAACTCATCTCGACGATTCAACCTCCATCCGAGGAGGACTATGGCCATCTTCAACAATTCCTTCCACGAAGAACTTCGACTATCTAGCAGTCCATCTCGAAATCGAGAGAATCAAAGACTGTGTCGACGTCGGTTCTGGCACGAAGATCAATATTAGGTCGTCGAGTTTCGGGGTTAAGAGCTCGACGGCGAGTTCGAGAAAGTTGGGGGGTGGAGGTTTTGTCCAAGTACATGAGTGATATTCAGACAAGGCATCATTGGAGACGGATGTCGGCGACGGTGGCTTCGACCTCCCTCACCTTCCGCCTCCAGATCCCAGTCATCGCCAACCGGTTCAAGTCCATATCGCCTCAGTCGGAGAGTCCGAATCTGATTCTCATCGGCGCCCTGCTCAACAACCCCGAAGGGTGGCCCGCTTCTGATAAAGCTGGCCCGAGACACGATCGCCTCCGGCGAAGGCCCTAACTGGGCGCTGGACTATGCCGTCAGGGAGGCCAGGTCGTTCGAGCGGTATGTCGTCGATGTCTTGATGACGAGCCCAGCCCAGATCTGGTCATGAGTCTGCACGTGCTGAGTCTAATTAAGGGACTTTCTTTCTCAATCTATGGAGATGGGTGTGGAGATGGGTGAAGGAGGAGGTCCTTGCTCTAAGAAGATGGAGATAAAGAGAAGGAGAGAGCTGGAAGAAGAACAGGTAAAAAGGAAAAAAAAAAAAATAATAATTAAAAAAAGAGTTAGGAAGGGTAAAATAGACATTTCGGTGTGTACGGAATGCCACGTCAGCAATTTAACTGAGAATTTGACGGAGAATTGACGGCAATGACCAATTGGGTGAAATTGGAGAGTTTATGGACTTTTTAGGTGAAATTGAAAGGTGAGGGACTGAAACGTCGACTCCCTATAAGTATAGGGAGTAAACAGTATTTTGTCCTTTTTTTTATCTTTTCTAGGGATAGGGCATTTGACTAACTTTTCTATCATATTTTAACATCTCAACCGTTCAGTTTTTAGTTCTTAATGTGTAGATTACTTTTGCAAATTTTCAGCCAAATTGATTATCATTAAGACATTCAAAATGACTATTTAAGATTATAAGTATGAACGGTTCAAGTTTGACATATTTGGTTCGTCCATTGATTTAATCTAGTTTGATAGCTTAACGATCACCATTTTGGCTGAAAATTTGTAGAAATGATCTACACATTAGGACCTAAAAACCGAACGGTTGAGATGACGAAATGTGATCGAAAAGTTGATCTAATGCCCTATCCCTAGAAAAGACCCCAAAAAAAAGGATCCCTGGATCTATATATATGTGTGTGTGTGTGTGTGTGTGTCTATATATATATATATTCTATCCAGAGCGGAGCTCCGCTTTGAAAATTAACATGTGAAGTTTGAGTTTTGGGTCACTTTTCAGTTGCACATCCACATCTCGACTGTTCAGTTTTTAGGTACTAGTGTATAGATCGTCTCTGCAAATTTTTAACCAAATGATGATAGTTAAGGCATTGATAATTGTCTTAAAGTTAGTACGGTTCAGGTTGACAGATTCAGTCCGTCCATTAGTTTAAGCGAGTTAGATACCTTAACGATCATTAATTTGGCTGAAAATTTGCAGAGATGATCAATCACTAGTACCTAAAAACTGAACGGTTGAGATGTGGATATGCAACTGAAAAGTGACCCAAAACTCGAACTTCACAAATTATTTTCAAAGTGGAGCTCTGCTCTAGATAAAATATGTATATATATATATATATACACACACACAAAAATGTTCTGAAGAGGACGTCTGCAACCCATAAAAAGTGCGGACGTCTCTGTTTTCTCCGCGATCAAGCTCCTCTTGCCAGACGGAGGCTACATGCATCCCAGACCAGTTTGCAGTGAAGACGAAGGCCAAAGAGATCGAGGTCGGAGGTCTGGGCAGCGTGGTCGACTGCAAAGTGGTAGTCCGATCAAGGTCGATTGGAAAGTGGTTACCGGCGAGTCCACCCGACTGGAAAGTGGTCAGGGATGTTCAGAGGGTTCGTCCGGCAACCGCAGCGCAGCTATCACCGCCTTCTCGACGCTGGAGGAGGGACGTCCGCACTTTTTCTGGGTTGCAGACGTCCTCTTCAGAACGGTCCTATATATATATATAATTGCTCATGCATGGCATGTCAATTAAGGAAGGCTATCATCCTTCAGTACTAATATATATGCAAGGAATCAAAGCTATCCATGCAATTAATGTGTAATAGACCTGGAGCTGACTAATAAGAGTTTTGATTCGATTCAAGGCCAATAACTGTTGCCTAAAATATAGTATATCATTTAAAGTTATTTCACTCCTATTTGGAAGGAGAATCTGCAGCGAATAGCCTATATATAGAGGCTAAAACTGAACAACAAAAAACAACTCTTTAATCAACTAATCGCACAGATTATCAAAGTCTCTTCGGAGCAAACCTACCTTCAACCTAGTTGAAACCAGGGAAGCAAGGGTAAGGCCCTCGCAACCCAGCGAAGCTAAAGTCACGCTTTAGCAAACCGTGATTTCTCCTACTTCCCAGTAATTGCTCTGCTTAATCTACAATGTTAAGTATCGATTCGGTAAACTTAAGAGATCACACCACAAGTCCTTATCCGTAAGGTGACAGTCCTTTTCCGAAAGGCAAAAGAAAGAACCTGGTGACGAGGTTGGTGCTCTCCTCATCCATAACGTTTGTTTAAGAAATCAGGTCAAGGGACGCCCTGGCGACTACACCCCACGGTGTTGGCATGCTCGTGCAATCACAGCATCAAAATAGACTATTTGCTAGCCAGACTGGTTTTGGAGCCAAACAGTTAGTATAATCCATCTCAGCTACTCCAAGCTGTACCCCCTTGTCTTCAATGATTAAGACAGTACAGCATCAATAACCTAAACCAGAAGCATCAATTCGAAGGTATACAACCCTCATTTTCATGGACGTTAACCCTTTGACAGACTCGATCACAAGGGAATTCCAAATAATGATCCAAACATCGGAATAAGAAACAGGCATTTGCGCACTAAATCAACGGACAGAATTCTTGGAAAACCTGAACAAGGTTTCCAACATCTAATTGAAGCACAACTCTTAAATCAAATCTGGAAAGAAAAACATGATGTATAATCACGAGCAAAAAAATGCCCTAACTTCAAGCCAGCCCTTGAACTCCCTCAACATGCTAGAATGTTGATAGTGTCTCTTAAAAAGATCGAGAAAGGTGGGACGTCCACTTGGAGCTCGTAACAAACCAAAAGTGGAGGATCTAAATTCCTTGAAGTCGGAGTCTTCATCATCTGCAGTGGGGGCATAAAAAAGGAAGAAGAGAAAGTTCATTTCAACTAGTGGAGTGAAGCGTGCTTTGAAAACGGTTGATGACAAGGCCAGTGCTGCTCCGGTGGAGGAGGATATGATAATGGTGCCAACTAGTACTGATCCTAGGGAAACCCCTTCTGAGTAGGGAGATCCTATGGTTTTTAAAATAAGTTAGAGCATACTTTAGTCTTAAACCCTAGCATTATCTTGGTTACTTGTGTTTCATTCTAGGTTGCTTTAGAGTAGCTCTACATAACTCAATATTAACATACCCTGGAAAGGGTGGGTCATGATATGTTGTTAACTACATTTACTCTTAATGGATTGACACCCTTCCAGAAAAAATAAAATAAAATAAAATAAAATCAGTTATTTTTGAAAATTGATTAAAATATCTCAAAAAAATATTATTACTTTACTCACTTAACTTATATAACGTCTTACAGTTTGGTAATTTCATATGGGGAGTAAAATTTGCACACCCACTTTTACAATCTGCGCTCCTTTTAAATTGTTTAATATTATTTTGTTTAGTGTTGTTAATTCTCTTCCATAACTACCCTCCTCTCTCTCTCTCTCCCCTCTCCCGCGTTCTCTCTCTCTTCGGGTTCTTTGGTTTTTCCGACATAACTCCGCCGTCCATCCACTTGACGGCGTTCCACCGGTCATTTTATGACCGCCTCTTCCTGCTGCACACACCGGTGGTGGTAGATCACGGCATCTTGGCCAGAGAAGGAAGAATCGACGCCTTGAAGCTTACTGTAGCAGTTAGAGGTTTTCCGGCGATTTCTTCTGATTCAGGCCATCTCTGGCAATGAAACCGGTCCTAATCGGAGAGACTTGAGCCATATTACCATTCCCCTCAAGTTTATTGCTTCAATTTGCAGTGTGGAGGGAGAATTGAAGAATTTTCGATGCGAGTTAAGGAATGTGAGCCCGAAAGGAAGAGATATTTACAGAACCTTCCTCAAGCTGGCAAAAGTCAAGCATGGGTATAACAATAGTAACTTGCTGTACAACATGGGCAAAACAATGGCTATGAATAAGGAGCACAAAATTGAAAATTAAGCAACCAATCATTGGAGGTGAGTTGCTTGAGAATATATGCCCTGCTTTTGAGTGATAGAAGTATTGATAATTGCATATTATATAAGCCCCAAATATGATTGGGCATATCAATTTGGATGAGATAAGGAAGAAGCAAAAATTACCAAGAGGAAGAACAAGAGCTTCCTCCCCTTCTACGATCTCCCTCTCCGGTCACTCAACTCCCCCCTCCATCTCTCTCCGCATATCCTATTCTTTCTAGGTTCTTCCAATTACTCTCTCTATCTCTCTCTCGCTCCCAAAGGCCGAGCCTTTATTAGGGTGTACTAAACCTCAAAGATGGCTTTTTCTCTCAAGGGTTCTGGTTCAATTGATAGGAAGATGAGAGAGAGAGAGAGAGAGAGAGAGAGAGAGAGAAGAATACGAAGATCGACGGAGTAGAGAGAGTAGTAAAGTATAAGGGTAGTTTTGTAAAATCAATACTAAGGGAGTGCAGATTGTAAAAGTCGGTGTGCAAATTTCACTTCCCTTTCATCTTTGCCAATTAAAAATAGTCACGTAATTGGCCAGTTAAGAGCAAGGTATAGAATTTTGATTAAAATTTCCATATGTATCGAAATTTTTCAAGTGTCGATTGAGATTTTGATAAATATAGGTTAAAAATATTTTAAATAGTATTTTCTTATTGTTTAAGCAAGAATTTACCAATTTTCAAAAGTGAGTAAACTAAGTTACATTTTTAAAAGTGAGTCAAGTATTACATTGGTGAAAGCCAAGTGAAGAATTTTTCCTTCAGAAATTTTGAAGTGGGTTTGGGTGATGAAAGTTCTTTAACACCCATTCCAACCCATCCAGATGAAAGTTCTAAATATTACTGTTGATGAAAATTTTATGCAAGAAAAAAGCTGGATATGATGAAACCATCGTTTAACGTTTAGAACATTCATGAAATAAATAATGCGGGTAGTATAATCTCTAATCCCATCTCAGCTGCTCCAAACGCCTGTCCCCTCGTCTTCAATGATTAAGACAATACAGCATCAATAGTCACCCTAAACCAAAAGCATCCATTCAAAGGGATG
>BDJD01003960.1:22517-35874 GCA_002564525.1 Rosa multiflora
CATTTTTTTATAATCGTATGAATATTACTACATATACTACATTAATAGTACATGTATTTTAAGTAACCTAGTTTTATTGAAAATGGCTAAAATTTGATGTCATATATACAAAAGAAAGCTATGATTAGTAAATGAATATGAAATTTACAACTATAAAATTGAAAAACCTAATTTTGTTCATTCTAATTTATATTACAAAGAATTATTTGTTCTAAAGTTTTTTTTTTTTTTATCTAGAAGAAACTTCATTAATAATGAACTGGATACAATGAGTTTTGGCATCATCTCATACACAGAAATTGTCACTGGACTTCACACTGGAACTCCAAAATGACAGACTAACAGAGCCAACAAGGTCCCGACTCAACTACAGACTTAACTTGCACTACAACAAAAGGCAAAGACAAAACTGTATGACAGACAAAAGCGCAGAAGCAGTGAATCCTTGACATCTCACCTCTAGTCCAGCCAGTAAGAACTCTAAACTAGACAACTTACTTGTGTCGACACGAAACTCACCCACCAGAGTCCTCCTGACCATCGTTTGATCGACCAAGCCAACACTCATTGTGACCTAAACCCGACCAAAAAGGTTGCCAGACAATCAGACCTGGGACTAAAAAACTCAACACCATCACCACCCTCTTGTCGACACCATCCATCCACCACTGCTCCAAATCGCCATCGCGTTCGACTCGATCTCAGACAAGAAGGACCCACTAGAAGGCCAAGGATGATTGTCTATAGCCAGACATTTTCGCCACCGCTGCTGACCCAACTCCAGAACAGGAATGACCTCTCGACCAGCGAAGAGAAGATTGTCTATACCAAAAATTGCAGTGCGACCCAACAGCTAAAACTAAAAAAACCTACAAAAAAACTTATTGAAGAAAACCAAATAAAGAACCAAACATCAAAAGCTCTCAGCAGGCCGCCACACCCACCGCCACCGCCATTGCCGATTGACCCCCAACAACCCTCTGCCATCAGAATCGCCTGACCACCACCCTCCACCCTCTGCCACCAAGACCACCCCAGGCTTTTCCCAAATCGGGTCCATCCCATATCAAACCACCCCATCAGATTGGACCCAAACCAATCGGGACCAACCCAGGCCGCCACCACAACTCCCCCAAACCGCCACCACCACTCCCCAATCCGCCGAAGGAATATTGACTGAGGACCCAGCATACTGCAGACCCGCACGGGGTCACCAAGCAAGGTTGGATCAGAGACAAACTCCGAGGAAAATCAGCAAAACGGCAAAGAAAAGCAAACAAGCAAAACGGAAAAGAAAACAAGATCAAGAACGAGTACCCTCCCTCCTCTCTAGCTAGAGATCCCAATCAAATTGATCGAGATCTTGCCAGAGAGGGGGAGGAAGTGGGAAAACTGGTTTCGGGGGGTTTGTTTAGAGAGAGAGGAAAAAGTTAGGGTTTGAAGTTCCACAACCGCTTGCATTACTTCTTCACAAAAAACTTATTTGTTCTAAAGTTAGTAATACCGAAAACCGAAATACCGAATTTGGTAGATATGATTAAAAACTGAAAATTTTAGTTGGTAATTGGTAACTCAATTTTGAAACTGAAAGCTTTAGTTTTGAAGTTGGTAATAACTATAACCGATTCGAACCGACCGAATGACAGCCTTATATTAACCATTTGGCAGACTCAAAAGGGAATCCCAAATTATAACGACCCAAGCATTTAAGAAAATAGGCGGTCATTGAAGCACAACTCTTGAATATGCTTTAAAACGAAAAACATGATATATAATCTCAAGCAAAAGATAACGTAGTTATTTGCCATCACCCTGGCTAACGGATTTCCCTCCATTCCAGGATGATGGCTTCGAAACACAGACCACTAGCAGAACACTATTAAGTTCGTTGATTTCAAAACACCTGCGGTCCAAATAACCAGTGAAAGAAATACAAACTAATATCAAGTTGATGAAAGCTAATAAATTTTGCAGATGTTGAACTATATAAGCAAAGAGAATGGAAGAGAGGCCATTCTATTTCGCCTATGTAAACGAATTTTTCAACCACACAGACAAACCCCTAAACTATCAAAGTGTTTTTCTTTTCTTTTGTCTCTTTTTTTGTCTCATGCTGTGGTCTCATGCTGTGGACTTTTCTTCTCCCACATTCAAAAGAGGATTCATAGCATCAGTAGGTATGAAACATTGGGCAAAATAAGTGAACTACCCATTAAAAATAATAAGACAATAATGTTATTGATTCCCCAGTCCTCCTATAAAATGCATCCTCGGTCTTGATTTGTCTGGCACCGCAAGAGAGAAAAATGGAGAAGGTAGTTCCAAAGCTTTTCTTCATAGCTCTGTTCATGCTCATACCATTACTAGGGCACTGTAGCAGCATCGAAGAAAATAGAGAATTTGACCAATGGTTTCAGAAGCTCGACAACTCAAAACCCAAGCTGACCCGATTCCACTTCTACTTTCACGACATCGTTTCAGGCTATGGCCAGACATCATTCGTAGTGGTTCCACCACCCAAGATCATCAAGCCATCGACCACCTTGTTCGGACAAGTCAACATATTTGACAACCCACTACCCGAACTCACGTCCGACCTTGTAGGTAGGGCTCAGGGGCTATACAGTTTCGCGTCCCAAGAAGAGCTCTGTCTACTTATGGCCATGACCATTGTTTTCACCAGCGGCAAACACAACGGTAGCGGTGTCACTATTTTGGGGCGCAACGCAGTGTTTCAATCCCGGCGAGAGTTTCCAATTGTCGGCGGAACTGGCGATTTCCGGTTGGCCCGTGGATTTGCGTCAGTCTCCAGCTATTTTGTTAATGCTACTCTTGGTATTCTGGAATATAATCTTATGGTTATACATTATTGAATGAAATACTGAGAAAGCCATGGTACTAGTTTAATAATACTGTTCTGGTGGGGACTCTGCCGAGAGAATTAGTGGCTTTTGCTGGAGATATGCGAGAATTCTAATGGGTTTTTATTGAAATTGAAAAAGAGACAAACAGGTCCACAAAGATAATTTTACGGACGACTTCATTGTGTTGCTGAAGAATTCTTACCTCAATAATTTTTGAAGTCGGTATTTTTCTAGACTTTGTACCTCAAATATATTTTTACAATTTCCCCAAAGTTCTCGTTGTAAGTTGGAATGTCACAACACCTGAAATGTTGAAGAAATTATGCAAGTATAAAGCTTGATATGATCAGACATATTGGATGCAATAAAATTGAGGGAATGTGTATCGTAAAGTTGAATTACAACATTAATGATACAAATAATGTAGGTAGTATAATCCCATCTCAGCTGCTCCAAGCCCTACCCCTTTGTCTTCAATGATTAAGACAATACAGCATCAATAACCTAAACCGTAAGCATCAATTCGAAGGCATACAACCTTCATTTCCATTGACGTTAACCCTTTGATAGACTCGACTCATAAGGGAATTCCAAATAATGATCCAAGCATAGGAATAAGAATGTCTTTACTCACTAAATCAACGGACAGAATTCTTAGAAAACCTGAACAAGGCTTCCAACATCTAATTGAAGCACAACTCTTAAATCTGCTCCGGAAAGAAAAACATGCTATACAATCACAAGAAAAAGATGTGACCTAGTTATTTGCCATCACCCAGGCAAAGGGATTTCCCTTTGTGGGAAGCAGCAAAAGTCCAGGATGATGGATTCAAAAAACAGAAGATTATTAAACTGAGCAGATGGATCAAAACACCTGCAATTCAATAACTAGTGAAAGAAATACAAACTAATATCAAGTAGATGAAAAGCTAATAAACTGAGCAGATGTTGAACCTGTATATCCAAAGAGAATGGAAGAGATGCCTGATTCTATCTTGCATATATAAACGAATTTTCACACCCATACAGAGAATAAAGACAGGCCAGATTCAAGAATAAGCAACATTGGGTCCAGTACCTTAACAAGAACAAAAATTTACCAACTGCCAGTATCTAATTAAGAAGCTCAAAAATCTCACTATGATCAATAGAAACACTTCCAGATTGATATGGATAGAAACCAGCAGCATATTATCACTCACTTGTGGTGAACCATCACATTAAGACCTCCTCGCTCAATCTTGCTGACGACCTATTTCCGCAAGGCTGCTGCTTCACAATTATTGATCTAATTTTCATCATTGTCCCTACTGCAACTATTCAGGGTAAGTGAACAACTTTCTAAGCAGCGGAATGAGACCAATCAAAGCTATTTGAAGCTGTTCAGAACTATTTAAGCGGATGCTCAGTTGTCCTGCTCCCCTATTATTTAAATTGGCACGACCTATAAGGTTTGTATGTCGACCAACTGGAATCTGAGTCTGTATATTACCTCCAATAGCAAGATCTCCATGCCAATCCATCACAGAGAGCCCAAAAGTTGATAGTGAACGACCCAGCGGATGATCTTTGTCTCTTAACTGAGCCTCCAAACTACCACCATAAGCAATGTCCCCACGAGCAGTCATTGCACCACCCGTCATAACCAACCGGAACCGTTTATGAGGAATAAATTTGTCTTCAATTTTCAACCCAGCTGATAGAGCATCACCCAAGAGGGTGACCGAGACACCAGCACTTGCTTTATTCGTCCTAAAATTACTGAACCTAGTGTCGCCTCGTAGAGTATAAGCCAAGTCCTTTCCAACAGTCTGCATTTCAAGTCCTACCGAACTTGCCTTCCCTTCCCCATGCTTGACTGAACTAGCTAGTTCCATTTGGACATTGGCATCCTTCTTATCTTTGGTGACCTGGCCAGAAAATGATAAGGGTATTTTGCCATTTAAGACAAACAATCTTTCTGCATTTATGCCCTCATAACCAACGTCATGATCCCAACCATGAGTTTCTAGAACAGGTCTTACAAGCCACTGGTTGGAAGAATCTAGATATCGATAACGATGAGTGGGATTATCAGAATCAAAGGAAGCAGGCAAGGGCAAATCTGGCATGGGAACGGGTACAGACGCTGCACTTGCACTTTCTTCCTCTACAGTTTCACCATAATCACTTGGCAGATCCTTTGCTGCAGCTGCCATTTTTTTCATCAACTTTCGTCGCTTTTTCTCGTCCTTCAACTGTTTCTTCATAAAAAGCTTTTCTCTATACTCCAACTCATCGAAATATGCCTTTTTCTGAGCTTTAGAGAGTTTCTCCACCTGGGCCTTAGTCAAACGTTTGAATGGTGGTAATTCATCAAATTCTGATTCATCTTCCGAATCTGAAGACTCATCCAGATCATCATCTACGCCATCATCATCATCACCAAATTGATCCTCAGGCAGCTTCAACTGCGGTTTTGACTGAAGGAGGGAGGAAAGAAGGAAAGGTAATGGAGGTGGCCTAGATCGAGGTGCAAAAGGTCTTCCAGGAGGACTGTCTTGCAACTTCAATAGTGCATTAGCTTCAGCAAGGATCTTGGATGCAAAAGAGAGCAATAACAAATGAGGCTTCCAAACCTGACCATTTGGCAAGACTCTCTGGCCAGCCCGATTGGTCCTGCAAGCAGAGTGGTTCTCTACTAAGGAAACAGGATTCATAAGGCGCATATCCCCAGCCGCCTGACGAATGGCTTGCTGGACAACATGAGATCGTTGAGTGACGAACATGTCATAACTAGAAGCAGCGCCATTTGGGCCCTCAGGCGGAGCTGATGCAGCATGAGTTAGAACCACAATTGCATTGAACCATATAGTCGCCCCAAAAATCTCTGTGATTGTGCGCAAGAGTGGCATGTCACTGAAATCCCTGCTCTGCATGTCCAACCTATCAAGATACAAAACAATATCTGGAGGTGTTTTCTTGATAAAGCGCTTAGCAGCGAGCAGAATTTTCTCATTCTGACGCTGGTCCGACCAGGAAGGTAGAAGCCCAGGTGTGTCGATGACTCTTACCTTAATCCCCTGCACAGTACCCACGACATCCTGAACCTTCTTTGTCCCCATCTGAAAAGCATCAGTATTGAACTTCACTTCATCAAATATAGAATTGATGGTGGCACTTTTACCAACTCCTGACTTTCCAAGAACCATAATTGTACAAGAGAAATCAAGGGGTTCATTCCCAGTTCCCTTTAGCTGCTCCGGCATAGCACTCGCACGGTCGAAACTAAAGGCACCAACACGACCCCCACTTCTCCCATGCAGCTGCTCAGCTAACCCCAGTCTGTACAAGACCTGGGCCACAACAACATTATGTGGAGTCTGCCCAAGCCTATGCGAAAGCCGCAAAAATTTTACTCTGATCATCTGAAGCTTTTCACGAGTCTCATCCGACTCCTCTGCCTCTCCATTAACGGGATCCTCAATTTGCTGGTTTTGCACATGAGTTACGGTACCATTTACCCGAGGCTGCTGTACCGCCCTAGGTGCATGTTCCAAAAGGGGGGCAGCACGCCCAAGGCCAGCTGGACGAGCGGGAAGGGGAGTTGGATTTGTAGAATTTCCAGAGGTACCATGAGCTGGTGCATGCTGGACCTCCTGCACTCTATTCATTCTGTTGCTACTCTTCTCTACATGATTGTTTTCTTTCTTTTCAGGCTCCTCAGGCACAGCACCATTGTTGCAAACTACATGAGTAACCTCATCAGCTGGCTGAGGTTCATCGTCTTTGATATTCTCTGATCTCGAAACAGTGCTACCAACCTGAATCTTCTCTGTGTCCTCAGGTGCAGAACTTTTAGAAACAGCTGAGCCTGCCATTTCAGATGCTACAGGACTTTCTACCCCTGACAACTGTTGTTCAGATGAAATGCCTCTAAGTTCAGATGTTTCCACATCATGCTCCAAACCAAGCCCAGAAGAAACACTTTTCACTTCCGTTGAATCTTGATCTCCTGCATCCGTACAAGTCATAGTAGCTCTCAGTTCTTCAACTTTATTATCCACTTGCCTTGCTTCAGTGACAAATATAGCATTATTTGAGTCAGTACTCTCACATTCTGTATGCTCTGGATCCATATTTCTCTCTTGCAATTCCACACCCTTATCATCTTCAAGCTTCAAAGTAACACCAACAGAAGTATCTACCACATCCACAGTCTTATCATCCAGATTCTCTGTACTCAAGATACTGTCCTTTATTTCCTCACCATTTCCAGCTTCCTTCAAATTCTCCATATTAAATTCAGTTGCAGGAGCAGAATCAAGATTAGCACCTTCGTTCTCCAATTTTTCATCTGTGGCCACTACTTCCAAAACTAAGTTATCCTGGTCGTCCTTCTCAGACTTCTCATTCTCAGCAACCTCAACAGGATTCCCATCAACCTCGTCCACATCAGTCAAAATTGGTATTTCTCCACCCGCACCAATCCCTGAAACCTCATTTGCTGCATCCGACAACCCGTCATTCGTCAATCCATTTGATTTAGAATCGTGATTCTCACACTTCACATGGTCAGCCTCATCCCCACCTGTTGAAACTGCTACTTGTCCATCAGCACCAACCTCCGAGACATCTTTTACCGCATCTTCTAGGCTACCCACCATCTCTTCATCTGCCAATCCCTTCGACGCACTAGTCTCTTCCACATCAACACTAGTCCCCACAAACCCATCAACACTATCCCCACCCACCGATTTTTCTACTTCCTCCCCACCATTCTCCACAGCCTCCTCCTCCTGCTCCTTGCTCTTCTCAGCCTCATCCAGAACCTCAATCGCCTCTTCAAAATCCTCCGCACGAGGACTGTCGCCAACAGTCCCGGTCTCTATCGCCTCCTCAAAAACCTCTTCCTCCACATCATCCTTGACTCCATTAGAATCCTCTACAACCCTCTCCTCAACAACCTCAGCCTTATTCTCACCCACCGTCTGAGACCCACCTACAATCCCATCACCATTTTCCATCCCAAATCTTCAAAACCCTAGATTCACCAAAACCCACAAAAACTCAAATCACCAAAAGCTCAACAAACCAAATAAAGAACCAATCTTTATCCCAGCCCCTAATCATAAACCTAATCAAAACACAACCCCAATACCAAATTTCAGTGCCCAACTACCACTAAGTATTTAAAATCGATTAATGAATACAATAATTGAAGCAAACCGCCGCAAGATCGTGACTTTGATTTATTAGGGTTTATCAATAACAAAACCAATCCCAAACAAATAAACAAATGCAAAAAAGAAAAAAAGGGTTATCAAATATGAAATAGCAGAGAGAGCTTACCAGGTTTTCTGGGTGCCACAGAGAAAAAGGCCCTGCCTTGGACTCGTTTCCAGAGAGAGAGATTGAGAAAGAGAGAGAGAGACTGAGGATCTTCTTTTTTCTTATGCTTTACTTGCTTTACTTTCAGAGCAGAGTAATTAAGGATAAGAGTCTCATCAGACGGTGAACTAATTTCCTGGGGTTTTGATCCGACGGTAGGGACTGTTGCATTGGTTTCATCGTGAAAGACGCCAATCGGGGTGACGTGGACGGAAACTAGAAAAAGGGTTCGCTGTGGCAAATTTTGGGCGTTTCGCACGTGTGGAATCGACGGCTGAGGGAAGTCACGTGACCTCTGATTACATCCGTTGATTTTGATGTTTGCTTGGACATTTTTGTTAGCGATTGTTGTCACGTGATGGTCACGTGGGAAGTTTTAGAGGGGAGGGGGGAGCCCCAAGGGCCAACGCATGTTGCACGAGATCCTTTATCATCTTGGTTATGCCATAATTTCTTGGGTTGTTGGATTTCTAATTAAAAATGTACTTCCTTGGGCCAAATGATTTCTCGAGTTGCCAAAGAAAGATAAACGGTAAAAGAAAAATGAAGAAAAAAAAAAGAAAAAAAACACCATGTTGTAAATATTATTATCTATATGGCTGTCCACTCAAATACTCATTAGTTATGTATTTTGATGTAAACCATACCTCTATACAAAGAAGGCTAATGAGACTGAATGAGAACACTTATATTTCCTCTCAACTATTCTCTCTTCATATTCTCTCTACTTTATAACACGTTATCAGCACGCTCTGCTATTTTTATTTTTTTTAACTCTATGATGATCTACGCGTTTATGGTGCAACGTTGTTGCTATTAACTATAACTTATGATCTATGATCTATGATATCTATGTCATTTATGCATATCAGTATTTATAAAGATAATACGGCAACATATATATCTTGCCGATGTTGTTAATTACTCAATGCCACGAGCACTGTTCCTTATATATGCTGTGCGTTTGCTTTGACTAGATTCCATTTTTTGAGATATAGGAATCGCACCTCACTTTGCCCTTAATCAATCTTATAATCATAAGGGTGTCATCGATTCTTGCTTCATATACTTATATACATATATATATATATATATATATATATATATATGTATTGTAGTTATAGTCATATAAATATATGATATTATCTCTACCACAAGTCCCTGTTTTGTTTTCAAGTTTGATACGTCTCCAATAAGCATTATCATAATCTTATATAATATATATCTTCCATTTCCTTATGGTTTGAGATTTAATATGGTTGCTAGAAAATCTGAAAGAGACGTTGAATGGGGTTATCCTTCTTCTTTTTCCGTTGGTAATCGATTCTATGGACCAGAGTCATATTCAATTGATGATACAGACTCAATGAAGTATAACAACAGCAGCCGCTACAGTATTAGCTACCCGATATTCATCGATTTGGGCACTAAATCAGTTACAGATCTGATTTCTGGTGATGGCTAGGGATCTATAGTTCTACAGAAGGAAGCTTATGCAGATAATCATGCGAAACAGATTTGTTTTTGCTCTATCAAATATATATATATATATATATATATTTCATTACTACAGCATATCAATTATTTAATTCATATATGCTTTGTTACTGATTATGTTTTTACATATGCAAGGTTAAGTCGTACACAACGGAGTTATTAACCAAATTAGTTGATAGAACACACAGTTGATAACTGTTGCAGACTTCGGTGAGGAAATAAATTTGTTTGGTTCTGTATCAAAACAATTGATTATTCCAGAAATAGTGGACTAGGTTTCCTTTGGTCTACAAGCCCGGTACGGGTGAGCTTAACTTATCAAGGTATATTTTTATTTTAACCTCTGTATTTATTGCTTGATCAGACCATCTTATTTTGTAATCAAAATAATCGAGACCTGAAGTCTCTTGATTCAATTACAGAGGACCTGAAGTTTCTCGAGAGTTACACAATCAAAATTGTGACATGAAAATTTCTCAAAGCTTAACGAGGGCCAGAAGTTCCTCAGAATTATACAATGATGAAAATCGCATGTTGCTTGATCCTTGATCATATGGGGACCTGAAGTTCCTCTAGGGTCATGAAATGTAAATTGGAAAATTCTGACATGAAGTTCTTCAGAGTTTATACAATTACGAGGGGTAGAAGATCCTCAGAGCTATACAATCGAATATATAAACTTATCTTAATCCCCAATTATAAGAGGGCCTGAAGTTCCTCTAATTTTTTTCGATAATGGGGTTCAAACCACCTCCAGAAGCTGTAGTTCGAGGATGGACACCAAGTCAATGCCAGAAGCCTCTTGACTATACATTTTTTTTATATAAAGAGAATTTGTCCAGAAGACAATATTACGTTCTTGTGCAATTTGAAGAGAGATAGAAAATTATCATGAACCAAACCAGAAGTTCTGTGTATTCTTATCATTAATGGAACCAGAAGTTTCCATTATTATTTTATTTATTTGCTCGCATTCTATTAATTTCTTTTCTTTCATTAAACTATTAAAGTAATTTTTTAATATACGGACCAGCAGTCTGATATCTCGAACCTCCAAATTTCGAGTGTACATTATTTGAACCAGAAGTTCAAAGTACCATGGTAGAACCCGAAGTTCTAACAGTAAAAACTCAAACCCGAAGCTTCGAGTACAAAATAAAAATTAGTTAAAAAGTGAAATCAAAACTTCACTTTAATTACCTCGAGCCTGAAGTTTCGAGCATCAAATTTATTTGAACTTGAAGTTGAGCATACGAAATCTTAGAACCTGTAGTTCTAATAATTAAAAATTCAAACAAGAAGTTTCGAGTGAATTTTCGTATGTCAATTAATACGTTTCTTTTTATGCTTACCTAAAACTTTCTTATTGTTATCTTATAAGTGTACAAGAAGTTCACTCCACCTTAGAACTTGGAGTTCTAATTGTGCAAACTCGAGTCATAAGACTCGAGTGAATATATAGACAATTTATCATAAAGTTTTAATCTGGGTCAACCTCTAACCTGAAGCTTTGAGGGGATTATTTTGACACCAATTTAAAAGTAGGCAGATATTTAATTGTTGGTTTATGATGAATGAGTATGAGTATACCCCAAAAATTTGTGATCGTGAATTTTATAATTAAAAGAGATTGGAACCTACAGTTTCTAGATCCTTAATTACATGAGGACTTGAAGTCCCTCAATGATCATACTCACTAGATGACAATCTAAAGTCCCTCACTTATAAAGTATGATCGTGAAGCTAATCATTTCAGATCTTACATATCTGATTACTGGCTCCAGAAGATCACATAATATTATTACCAATGATGTACAATCTCACACTCTCATGGATCTCATTGTATAATAAGAAAGCCGATTGACATGGCTATACCATGAAATGCCACCAGAAGTGGATCATGGCAAGAGAGAAATCAGGAGTCAATGTAAATACTGTCCTAACATCCACACATGTCAGGAAATTATATATTGGGCGTGTGTCACCTATGGTACACTATATGGTGGATGATTATCAAGCTACTTTCGAAAGGGCACTGGTCGAATTAAATTGCATTGAGTACTAATAAGAACATTGAGATTCATCTCACATGCCTGACGTCTTTTGCTTACAATAAGCAACTTGAAAGCACTATTGTGTTATTCCACAGATTTATTGTAGCCTCTTGAGTTTTCATTGAAACTAAATGTTTCTAAATATGATTATCTAGGAACCTGATGTTCCTTAAGAGGTTGTTATAAATTGAAAAAATTGAAACCTCAAGTTTCTTCGATCTCCAATTATATGAGGGCCTGAAGTCCCTCCTCTTTATGACTACAGATTTATATGTGACACAGAACTTGAGGTTCTCCGTGTGATAAAGTCACTTTTTATTATGGATTGTAGTCTTTAACTCGAAATTTTGAGTATATCACTCTGGCTAGCAGTTAAAAATGAATTTGGTCCATTCCAATTGTCAATTTTTCACAATTGATGTTTACTCAAGCAAAGGTAACACTCATATCAAGAGTTGTAGATCTTGATCTATGGCTCCAAATGAGCTACTATCATGTTACCAAATTTTGAAATAGTGACGCACTAAGTACCTCCTATATGGTTGGGGAAGACTTTATGCCATCTAATATATACTGTACGTGAAGAATTTTCTGCAGTAAACTAAGGCGTATGATGTCATGAACCTAAAGTTCCTTGAACAAAATACACTATTTTGGCATGACCAGTTACGTCATCTTTTGTCTACCATGTTTCATGGAATCACTTACAAGTTTGATGACTGTGAATCTTACTCACAAGCAAATTGTTTATTTACTGCATATTTGTGAGTTGTCACTTTAATGAGACAATCCTCCTGCAATGAGGGGGAGAAAAATTGTTCCTGAAGAACGACAAGAATTGGTGTGAGATATTTATCCACTGTCTCATTTTGATTTTGAAGAATATCTAAGCTAGTGATTTGATAAAATATAGTGAAAAAATCATATGCTAAATGCAAAGGCATATGCGTCGGTTAAACAATTTGAAGAGAGATAGAAGATTATCATGAACCAGAACAGAAGTTCTGTGTATTCTCTTCATTAATGGAACCAGAAGTTTCCATTATTATTTTATTTATTTGCTCACATTACATTAATTTCTTTTCTTTCATTAAAGTAATTTTTTTTTATACGGACCAGCAGTCTGATATCTCGAATCTCCAAATTTCGAGTTTACATTTTTTGAACCAGAAGTTCAAAGTGCCATGGTAGAACCCGAAGTTCTAACAGTAAAAACTAGAACCTGAAGCTTTGAGTACAAAATATAAATTAGTTAAAAGTGAACTTGAAGCTTCGCTTTAGTCATCTCGAGCCTAAAGTTTTGAGCACCAAATTTATTTGAACCCGAAGTTCAAATTACAAAATCTTAGAACTTGCAGTTCATAGAAAAAAAATCGAACCTAAAGCTTCGATTACACATATAATTCATTCATAGTTTATTTGACTTTATGTCAACTCGAACTAGAAGTTTCGAGTAAATTTTCATATGTTGATTGATACATTCTTCTTTATGACTGCTTAAAGCATTCCACCTTAGAACCTGAAGTTCTAATTGTGCAGACTTGAGCCTTAAGTTTTGAGTGGATATATGGA
>BDJD01003960.1:42967-64959 GCA_002564525.1 Rosa multiflora
GGAAAAAAAAATTAAATTTATATACATAATATATATATATATATGTATATATATATATATTTGTGGGTAGTCTTTTATAAGTAAGTTATAAATCTCCAATTATATTTTGATTCTCAAAATGATATACTACCACATTGAATCCTAGACCCAAAAGGCTTAAAACCCAAATAAGTGAATCATAGAGAAACTAATTTGGATTTTGTTCTTTGAATGTTAGTTTTGGATTTTGATTATTAAATTTTTATTATTGAGATTGAGTTTTAGTATTTTTACTATGAATTTTTCGTAAACAAAACGTCAATGCTATATAGGTTCAAAACCGCCTTACTGACCGAACCAAACCATCTTTAAATGGATTGGATTGGATCGGATTAAGTTTATTTTCTTTGATGACCGGTTATCTAAAATGTCTAAACCGCTTATTTTGGTATAGAGACGGTTTGGAGTCAAAACCGATCCAATCCAATCCGCGTGCAGCCCTACTTGGATGCAAGGGGGAAAGGAATCAGGTGGATTATAGGCAATTGTAAGTGTTTGGCTCTAGTTTTGTTACAGCTGGTCAACAATCTCTTTTCTGCGTGGGCGTGCCAGCACCTTTTGGGTGCGGTCATCAAGGGTGTCCTTTGACCTGACTTCTTTCAAGTGATTGTGGAAAAGGAGAGCACCAACCTCGTCGCAGGATTCTTTGTGCCTCGTGGTGAGGACTTTTGCTAAGCTTCTTTAAGATCACACAATTGATACTCAACGTCGTAGATCGAGCAAAGCGAAAATCATTGGGAAGTAGGGAGAACTTGCTAAAGCATGACTTTAGCTTGGCTGGTTTGCGAGGGTGTTACCCTTGCTTGGCTGGTTCCGTAACCGTTGTGGTCGCGGTACTATAGTCGGCTCCCGAGGAGACTAGGACCGAAACACGTTGACAGAGGGTTTTGTGGCACTGACAGTCGGCTCCTGGGGATTCTGGGACTGGAGTGTGGTGATCGGTAAGAGAAGGAGAGGGGTTGCTCTGGAGAGACTTGGATAATCGTAGAGATTAATTGATGAATTGTGTGTGTTCTGTTACTTCGTCGTAGCCTCTATATATAGGCTACCAAGCCATAGTGGTTGGCCTTAAACAAATCATGATGGGTTAAGCACTTATGGAATCATGGTAAGTAATGGAATTATGGTAGGTTTAATGGAATTATGGAGTATTAATGGAATCATAGAGCACTAATGGAATCATAGAGCACTAATGAAATCATGGTAGGTTTAATGGAATTATGGTAGGTTTTCCAATGTTGGCCACCATGAAATGTAGTTGAATGCTTCCCCACGTTTATGCCATATTCCTTATTTGAATGGAGTATGAATATTCTCATGGGCGTGCTTTTTCTTGCAGCTTGCATATTCTTCCATAATTCTGCATGTAGGCTTTATTTAGCCTCTAAATAATATATTTCAAACTTGTTGACAATATATAGCTTGAGCTACTAACATTGGCTCAATTTCCCCAAGACACGCCTTGTCAGGCCAAAATGCTTATTTTGGGTTCAAACAGTAAGAATATAAAATTTTAGACTTTTAATTGGGCATTTGATTGTCATTTACTTGATTTCATTCCGGATGATAGAAGGGATATGATTAACCTAGAAGAATCAGTGGCTGAGTATATTATTAATGGTAAATGGGACAAGGAAAAGCTTGCTTTTGTTCTAGACCCTAATATTGTGAAGCAGATTCTTGGCATTCCTTTACCTGTTTGTGAATAGGAAGATGAATGTATTTGGGGTCCCTCCTTAAATGGTAGATTTTCTATTAAATCTGCTACTTGGCTGCAATATGATCATCTTCGTAAGCATAGCCAGTCCAAGTTGATTAATAAGCTTTGGAAGCTTAATGTTCAACCAAAAATTAAAATCTTTGGTTGGCTGTTACTTAGAGGAAGACTCAAAACTAGGGACAGACTGTTCAGGTTTGGGATTATTAATGATAACTCGTGTCTTCTCTGTAATAGAGATAATGAGACTGCTGATAATTTGTTTGGCTATTGTGAATTCACTAAGGAAGTGTGGAGGCTGGCGAACATTAACACCCCAGTGGACTGGGAGGAAGGATATCTCAAAGTTTTTGAGGAACTTTTTTTACCACAACCTTACAATGTTGACTTGTTTGCAAAGATTATTACTTTATGCTGGCAGGTTTGGAAGACTAGAAATGATGTTATTTTCATAATAGCTTCTGTCAATCCTATGTCAGTTGAAACAATAATGAAAAGTTTTGTTGATTTTAACACTAGTACTAGTGGAGCAAAAACTTCAAACCTTTCAACCACAATTAAGTGGTCTGCTCCTTCTAGTTCTTTTGTTAAAATCAATTATTGCAACCAAAGACAAAGGTTTTACAAGAATTGAAGTTGAAGAAGACTCAAAGCTGGTTATTGATGCAGTTACTGGAATGGTGATTCCATCGTGGAGGCTACTCAAATTGATTGAAGACATTAGAACCATTGAAACTTCCTTTTCTCAAATTACCTTTAAGCATATCTATAGGGAAGCAAACTTTGTAGCTGATGCTATTGCAAATTTAGGACATGATGCTGCTTCTCCTATGTCTTGGAGTGATAGAGTCCCAAGTGAGGCTTCTAGAGCCTTAATTTTTGACGTTGTAAACTTTAGTTGCCTAAGAGGCTTCCTTTTTTAAATAGTTTTTCTTTTCTTATCCAAAAAAAAAAAAAACTTTGTTTTTCTGCTTCTTTGCCATGAGTTCTCTTAAGTAAGGCCTGTTGTTAGTCCTTTATCCACTCTATCATCGTCTCCAAAACAAGTGACCGATGGATTATATCCTGTAACCTGTATTTGTTTCATTAATTTTGTCAATTCTAAAGAATTAAAGAATGCCCGTTGAAATGAATTAGGAAATAAAAATTTGATCTAATAAGGTAAAACAATAAAGTGACGCGCAGATACTAATGACAGCATCGATCACACAATTCTCATAGGAAACAACAAATCAAACCATTCCTCCAAGTCTAACCAAGTCAAAAGTGCGTGTAATCATATTCAAGTATAATGTTGCAATGTTGCATCAACAGGCTTTATGCCCTTTGAATATTCAGCATTGTTGACAAGTGCTATGTTAGTATGATATTAGTCATTTACCATATATTCTTCGGTTCTTCCTCTTTATCTGCATTAATTTGTGCCTCATTTAGCTCATTGTTTACATTGTCCATTGAATTTGTGACCCAAAATGCCTCTAGGGAAATGTTCGATCCTTAATCTGTGAACTCTCTCACTGTGAAATCTTTAATCCCGAATTGCTCAAGAATGATCGAGGATAACATTTGTTTCTCTCTATATACAAATTAGATTCTGTATTTGAATTATTTTCATCGATTCTATATATCTATTAAAGCTTTGAACTGGGTTTCTCTGCCTGAGAGGCTGAGAGAGATGATCATAATCTCAAAAGGCTCTACATTTTCTACTTCTTTGCCATTAGATCTCTTTAATCATCAGCAAGATCTATATTTCAAAGTCAAAAAGGGCAGCCTCCTTTTCTTAACAGAGTAGATCCATAGTCTAAACTATTAACAAATTGAGGCATAAGTCGCATGACCAGTCATTCATTCTATCATCCTCCTCCTCCCTAACACGGTTTGTTTTACAGCGGTCATGTTATCCAACACGACTAATGGTTATCATATTGGTTAAAAATAAATTCTTGAAACTTAAACATATATGGCCGCACTCAAAAGGGTACCTTACTCGACTTGATCAATTCTTTGATCACCCTTTGATAGATCTTTATTTTTTTGAAAGGTTGATCGATCTTTGTACAACTCCTAGAATTTATGCAACCATGATTTGGACAACAAGTCAATATATATACTACTAGAAATGAAAGATTAAAAAAAAAAAAAAAGAATACTAATTCAACCGTTAATCACAAGTCTCTATATTAAAAAAAAGAAAAGAAGACTAATTATTCAACCGTTAATCACAAGTCTCTATATTAATATCAAGTGCTAGCTAGGCCCTAACCTCACGACACTGGAAGAACCGAAGAAGCAAACTCAAAGTCAAGCAGACTATGGGGACTTCGTCATGGCTCTTGATGAATATTGGTGAGGAAGCACCGTACCCTAATGCTAACCATGTCTTGTAGAACCAAACGTACTCTATATAAACCACAGAGCAAACACTTGGTGCATAACAAATTACAGTCCTTTGGTAAATCATTTCAAACACCATGGCCCGCTTTCTCCTTTCATTGTCTATATAAACCACAAAGAGCAAACACTTGGTGCATAACAAATTACAGTCCTTTGGTAAATCATTTCAAACACCATGGCCCGCTTTCTCCTTTCATTGGTCTTTGCCTCTCTCTTAGCCCTGGCTACTGTCCATGAAACTCAAGCTATTGAGTACATCGTCGAGAACCGGGCTCTCAACACCGCTGGCGGAGTCCGTTTTAGAGACGAGCTGGGTGTGGACTACACCAAGCAAAGAATGAGAGACGCCACTGATTTCATCTGGAACCTCTTTAAGGAAACTACAGCTGCAGAGAGAAGGGACACGCCGCGCATAAGCTTGTTCGTCGAAGACATAGAAGGCATTGCGGTTTCCAGCAGTGACATTATTCATTTTTCAGCAAAGTACATCGAGGTACATATACACATTGTCAAGATTTTTGATATTTTATTTAAAAGTTGTTTTTTATTCCCTTAATATCTCTTTTGACTTATATTTACACATAGAAATATATATATATAAAAAAATGATTTTACAATTTATTATTGTATCATTACATTTTATCCCCAACTACGCTGATATTTCGTTTTGACACACATGTTAATTCGTGAGACGAAAGGTCAAGATTTTTGATATTTTATTTAAAAGTTGTTTTTTATGCCCTTAATATCTCTTTTGACTTATATTTACACATAGAAATATATATATATATAAAAAAATGATTTTAAAATTTATTATTGTATCATTACATTTTATCCCCAACTACGCTGATATTTCGTTTTGACACACATGTTAATTCGTGAGACGAAAGACGTGAGCTTTTTCACTATTTGACCTTCATATATTATGGAAATACCACTTGAAAATCTGTTTTGATGATAAAATTTAGATTTTTTACAACACTGTTCAGTTTTCGGTATCATTGTTTTGTTGATACTAATTTTGACCTTGCACTTGCGAATGATTTTTGCTACCTTGTATTCAGGGTCTAACGGCAGCAAAACTAAAAAACGACTTCAATGGGATACTTTTCCATGAGATCACACACTCATTGCAGAGGAATGGAAAAGGTCAAGCTCCTGTTGGATTGGTAGAAGGGATTGCAGACTTTGTGAGCTTCTTGAAGGCTGGTTTTATATACGATGGCTATGCAAACCCCGGTGATGGTAACCGTTGGGACGAGGGTTATGGCGTAACCGCACGGTTCCTGGAGTATTGCAATGACCTTAAAGACGGGTTTGTTGCAGAACTCAACAAGAAGATGATAGATAGTTACAGCAACGATTTCTTTAACCAGTTGCTCGAGAAGACAGTCGATCAGCTGTGGACTGACTACAAAGCCAAATATGCAAACTAAGGGTAGTATATCATATTAGTTGATATCTATGGGTTTAGTTGATAAGGGTAGTATATCATATTAGTTGATATCTATGGGTTTAGTTGATATTAGTGAATAGAATAATTTCCAGATATCTATACGAATAAGACGTTGGTTTTGTACGTGGATTAAGTGATTGGGCAACAGATTTTATGTAACATGATTGTCCTCTCAATATTCATTTAATGCAATTGTTTAGTGTGCGTACTAAAACTGCTCGGTTCTCCACACAGCAAAGTTTTTCTAGTGTAATGAATCTCAACCGTGGTGCGAGTTAACTACTGACATTTATTAAGAGCAACTCCAACAGCTTCCCTATCATTTTTGTATTATAGAGAAGTAAAAGTCAAACCTTTAGCCTATTTTTCTTCTCCAACTCCAACAGATTCCCTAGTTTACAGTAATGTATAAAATCTCCATATTCTTCTTTAAAATTTTGGAGTTTGCTGTACATATAGGGAATTTGGTTTTCTCTCTCCTCACTTTCCCTAAAATAGAGATAATTATAGGGAATCTGTTGGAGCAAAAGAGGCTTATTTTTCCCTAAAGTAGAGAAAAATCAAAATATGGAGAAGCTGTTGGAGTTGCTAATTCAATGTTGCGAGTTAAATTTCTTTTCTAGATCGAACATAAAGATGCAAGTTTTATAACTATCTTTAAATATTGACCAGATTTCATAGTCATTTGTTCAATTAATTAATAATTAAATATTTGATATATATATATATATATATATATTTTTTGCCATCTCTCAAGAGTGACCAAACAAAAATTAAGGTCATTTTTGGGAATGTTTTGCTTTTAAAAAAAAATAAAATTTTAGATTGTATTGCGTTTGGTAATTTTTTTTTTTAAATCAACTTTAATTGAAAATTATAAGTTACTGGTAGCAATTTCAGAAACAACCTAAAGGCAGGCCCGGCTTTGAGATTTTGAGACTTGAGGCGAAAAATAAAAATGGGCCTACATTTTTTACAGAAAAAAAAAAATTAGCCAAAAAAAAATTGAAAAGAAAAACAAATACATAACAAAAAGGGAATCCGAATCTAGAGTAGGAGTAACATAAAAGAAAAGAATGTAACTTGCCAACTAAACCAATCTCATCATTTAGTAAAAACTTACATTTTATTTACTTAATGTTTTTTTTAAGGGTTCTTAACCAAAAGCACTAAAATGAGGCAAAGTTATTTCATTTACTCCAGCAACAGATTTTTATTCTCACTTACCATGTTTAAAGTAAAATGACAGTTTTGTCCTTCACTTAATTAATTAATTACATCTACCTCTATGTCTCTCTCCTCTCTCCACGATCTGAACTCTCTCTCTCTCTCTCTCTCTCTCTCTCTCATCGCTTCCCGATCTCCAACTCCAGCGAGGTTCGACCTCTCGCCCAGGTTCCGCTGCAACTCGCAGGTGAGCTTGACCGTGTCCAATTGCTGCAACGCCCAAATTATTTGCAACTCGCCGGTGAGCTCGACCACGTCCAACCGCCTCGCCAGTGCGGGTCGACTTTTGCCCTAATTCTGCTGCAGCTCGGCCGACGCTGACAACGACGACCACATGACGTCTTCGATGGCCTCCTGGACACCTCGCCGTCTCTTTGGCGTTGTCGATGGCCTCCTGGACACCTCGCCGTCTCTTTGGCGTTGTCGATGGCCTCCTGGATGACGCCGGTGCTCGACCCAGGCTGTGGCAGAGGAGAGAGTGATTGGGTGGCCAAATCAATTTCTAGCTTTTTTTTTTTTTTTTAAAGTTACGGGACAGAAGGAAAGGAAAAAAAAGAAGTTTTGAATGTCTATTGTCCCCTAATAGACGTTTATTACCCGTCTATTGGAGGGCAATAGACAGCTATTGGGGGGTAATAGACATTTTGAATTAATGTAATCTCCTTGTTTTTTTTTTTTTTTTTTTTCTGTAATCAAAGTTTTATTTGTCTAAATTTAGGGAGATTAGTTATCATTCTGGCAACTGAAAGTCCTATTGGGGGGCAATAGACGTCTATTGGGGAGCAATACATGACTGATAGTCATTTATTGGGGGGCAATACATGGCTGATAGTCGTCTATTGGGGGGGGGCAATAAACATCTATTAGGAGGCAATAGACGTCTATTGGGGCTAAAAAAAACTTTCAGGCGAGATTTTCAGCAAATTTCTGTGGGCGGCAGCCGGTGACAGGAATCCGGTGACCAGTGATCGGATTCCGGCGGCAGGTGACCGGGCTCCGGCGAAGTCTCCCATGGTTTCTCTCTCTTCCATTTTCTCTCTCTCTCTCTCTAAGTACAAAGGGGTGAGGGTAAAATGGTATTAAAAAAAAGGCTTAAATACTATTTACTCCCTGAACTTTCAGGGAAAAAACAGTTCAGTCCCCTGCCTTTTCAATTTCACACGTTTACTCCCTCATCTCTCAATTTTGAACCAATAGGTCCATTTCGTAAAAAAACTCTATTAAAATGTCTATTATACCCTCAGTTCAACTTTTTTCTTTTTCTTAATTTATTTGTTTTTATCTTTTTTTTTTCCTTTTTCTGTTTATCTCTTCTTCTTCCACCTCTCTTCTCCTTCAACATCAAAATTTCTAAAGCGACCAAATCATTCCGAAACACAAAAGCTCTCTTCATATGCTCAATCAAAAAAAGGAAAAAAAACAAACAAACAAAAGAGAAAAAAATCTTTTAAAAAAATTAATTAATTAAAAAATTTGGGGGTAGAATAGACATTTTTGGTCGGAGAATAACAAATTGGATCTATTGGTCCAAAATTGAGAGATGAGGGAGTAAACATGTGAAATTGAAAAGGTAGGGACTGAACTGTTTTTTTTCCTGAAAGTTCAAGGAGTAAACAATATTTAACCCTAAAAAAAATTAAAAAACAAAAAAAAAAATCTTAATGGGGTAAGTGGGGAAAAAATCTCTAAAAATGGGGTAAATGGACAAAAACCCTTTTTTTAAATACCAAAAAAAAAAAAAAACTCCGACTAGACACTGGACCTGAGACGGCTGAGAGAAGTCACGTGACCTCTGACCTCGTTGATTTTGACTTTTGCTTGGACTTTTTGAGCGATGGTTGTCACGTGGGAAGTTTAGAGAGGAGGGAACGGAGCCCCAAGGCATATGTTGCACAAGATCAACATAGGGTTATGGCATAATTTTCTTGGGTAGTTGGATTTCTAATTAAAAATGTACTTCATTGGGGCAACGATTTCTCAAGTTGCCAAAGAAAGATAAACTTTTTTGGACAAGTAAAAGTAAAATAAAGATCGAAAAACTTATCTAGAAACATTTAATTTCCCTTAGCTTAAACTAGTCTCAATGAATGAAAAACTTTTTTTTTTTAATAAAAAAAAATCCTTAACCCACCCCACCCTCACATATGCCAGTAAGAATCAAACTCATAACCTTTACAATATTAAAATTATAACTTACCAACATGTCACAGCTCACTGGCAATGAACAACTTAAAACTTACTTTCCCTGCATTTTTGATCCAATCTGGATTGAAATAGGGTGCTCGTACGTGATACCAGCAACCACAATATCTATCTTTCTTGGTGGGTTATCTCTGATCTCCCATTGGCAGGCGGTGGAGGTGGTTTTGGCTTGATGTGGTGTTGTCAGTTCTCATCGGATTGAGAGGAATAATGGCAATATTCATCGTTGAGTTGCTGGAGGTCGTGATAAAGATTTTGCCGCTGGCTATTTTGACGGCAACGAAGGCTTTGTTGCTAGTACGCTTATAGGTGGTAGGGATGTTTCTATGGTTGAGGGTGTTATAATTGTGGCTGGTATTGCTCTCGACGACAATAACATGGTGACTGCTTTTGTTGACGACGACGATAAGCTCTGGTTTCCTCTAGGGTTACAGTTTCTAAGCAGGTTGGGATTGGACCTCATTCCTTTGAGGTGGATTAGTTGGCTTGTAGCTAGGTGGGCTATTGGGCCCTTTCTTCTCATTTTCTATTTTTTAATTAAGCTAGGAGAAACCCCCTCTGCGTAGGGAAGTCATAGGGAACATGAATAAATTAGGATTGGAAATTGAATTATTCAGTGAAAACCTCAGTAGTGTCAGGTTACCAAGTTGAAGAAGTTTTTCTCTTAGAAACTGCATTTGTTTTCAAAGCTCTTTAAGCAAGTATTTTTTGTAAGTGGATCTCATAAAGTCATGGAGTGTTGACATTTGTTAATGCTCAAAGTTCGGCGGTAGCTGATCTTTCGTTTAACGCTGGTCCGGTGGGCGGACTGCTACTCTGAGGATTTGATGGCCTCCGCTAGCTGTCACACGAGAGACAGGGGGTCAGAGGGAGACCGCGCTGGGCGGTCTTCACTTCTCCGATGCCTAAGTCAGTCAATGCATGTAGGCAGCATAACAATAAATGAGTAGTAAATGCGTAATTAATGAGGAGAGAGGAGAGAACCTTTTATAGGTAAGGAGAAGGTTGATCTTCTTCTTGTTTTCGATGTGGGACTGATGTGCTTCGATACCCAGCGTCTGGAGCCTCTGCTGCTACCTTGGTGCGGCACGTGGCTGCGCGTTAGCTGTGATCTGGGGGCGATCCCAGGCTCGGGCGGTAGCCCGCCTGGCTGTGTCTCCGCAGGTCACCCACTTGGTGAGATTCGGTACCTCTGGCGGTACAATGAGCATGGCTCATTATAGCTAATTATGCTTGCAAACGTACATGTAGGTACAAGTCCCCCAAGTCCCCAATCAAGGAGGGCAATCTTGGTTGGGGAGTTGATCGGTGGTGTGAAGCGTTATCTCCGCTTAGACTTGCAAAAAGCATAATTAGCGTCAGTGCGTTGTCAACCATGGACTTACCGAGCGAACGCTTTATACCCTTTCGGGTGGGCCCCTACTAGGCCCGCCAGGGAGTCCCCTACTCCCTAGCCAAGACGGACCTCCGGATGGTCGGCAAATTGTTTGTTGAGGGGAAGCTGCGTGGAGCAGAGGGTGTTGGGTAGCGAGCCCAATCTTAGTACCCAAGTGACGGGGGTCAACGTACCTGATCAGGGTCGTCGTAGACTGTTGACAAGTCCCCGCGGCGGTCGTTGTCAGAGTGAGGTGTAGCCTCAGAATTCGCCGGTGGCGAATACCCCCCGCTAGTTGTAGCAGGAAACAACGTCGCGTAGACGTGTTTTGTGGTAGCTATTGAGCGGAGTTGTGCTCATTAAAGCACGGGGTTTGCAAGACGGAGGGAGCTCTGCCGGCAGTGTTGCGTATAGCAGAGGCTGCCTGTTGCAATTTGATGAGTGGAAGTTCCGTTAAGCGGGGATTCGCTCAGCTGAGACTTCGACAGTCGTTGGGTGCTAAGGGAGAACTCTCGCTGGCCGGGTTTCGCCCAGCGGACCCCAACAGTCAGAAAGTGACGAGAAGCTCCGCTAGCGGGGTTTCGCTCAGAGAATTTCGACACTTGGAAAGTGACATAGGAGAAGTTCCGCTAGCGGGGTTTCGCTCAGCGGACTTCGACACTTGGAAAGTGACAAGTGAGAAGTTTCGCTAGCGGGGTTTCGCTCAGCGGACTTCGACACTTGGAAAGTGACAAGTGAGAAGTTCCGCGAGCGGGGTTTCGCTCAGCGGACTTCGACACTTGGAGAGTGACAAGTGAGAAGTTCCGCGAGCGGGGTTTCGCTCAGCGGACTTCGACACTTGGAGAATGACAAGTGAGAAGTTCTGCTAGCGGGGTTTCGCTCAGCGGATACCGCCGACGATTGGCGCCTTCTTCCCAAAAGTGGTGGCTTCCACTAGACGCTTTGTCTGATGGCGGTTGACACGTGGCGAACCCTTAGAGGGTTAGCGTGCGAAGGCGTGTCAACTCCGCTTAGCTGTTTCCTCGCCATTAATGCTAAGTAATGATGGACTTTGTAACCGAGGCGACGCCTCGGCTAATCCGGAGAGTAATTGGAGTCGTGGGACACGTGTATGGCTGACATTTGATGTCATTTTTCAATGGACGGCGTAGAACTGTTTGACGTTGACATAAAAGGGGGGGGGGAAGTAAGCAAGATTTGCCACATGTCCGTTGGCCTTTATACTCTTGACTAACATGTCGTCTACGTAGACCTCGATTATCTTGCCCAGATGTTCCGCGAACATGGCGTTCATCAGTCACTGATAAGTTGCTCCTGCGTTCTTCAGATCGAAAGGCATCACATTGTAACAATACAGGCCTTTGTCTGTGGTGAAGGTGGTGCACTCCTGGTCGTCGGGATGCATCCTGATCTGATTGTAGCCGGAGAAAGCGTCCATCATGCTGAGGAGCTCGTGTCCAGCGGTTGCATAAACCAGTTGATCAATGCGGGGTAGTGGGAACTGTCTTTCGGGCATGCTTTGTTAAGATTTTTGAAGTCGACACACATTCACCACTTGCCGCTAGGCTTTTTGACCATAACTAGGTTGGAGATCCACTGGGGATAGATGACCTGGCGGATGAACCCAATACCCTGTAGCTTGGCAACCTCTTCTCCTATAGCACGATATTTGTCTTCGTCGAAGGCTCTGCGCTTTTGCTTGATAGGGCAGAAGGATGGTTTGATGCTTAACTTGTGCGTGATGATTTCAGGGGAGATACCTGGCATGACTGCATATGACCAGGCGAAGACCGTAGCGTTGTCCCGTAGGAATTGGGTTAGTTCCACCGCCAGCTCTGGGTCTAATTGAGCGCCTATGCGGACTGTCCGCTCAGGGTGCTCGTCAGAGATGCTGACAACCCTCAACGATGTTTCTAGGTTGACCGGCTCCTTCTTTACGTACTTCTTTTCGTCATCCCTAGGGTCCTTAAAGATATTTGGTGGCGGTACCAGACTCCCTACCGCAAGGATCTCATGGCCGCGGGTTGATCGTGCTAAAGTAGTCGAATAACATTCGCGTGCCAACTGCTGACTTCCCCTGACACATCCTATGCTGTTGGGTGTGGGGAACTTCATGAGCAGCATGTATCCGGCGATGATACACTTGAGTTTATTGAGCGCCGGCCAGCCAATGATGGCGTTATATGAGCTGAAACAGTCGACAATTATGAACTCCGTATGTATTTCAGCCATACATGGACTAGTACCGATAACTAGCCGCATATTGTCAGAACCCAGCGGTTGCATGACGTCACCGGAGAAGCTGAGCAGTGGTTCATGATCATGGAGTAGTTTTCTGTTCTACTTAAGGTCGTTGTAACAACCACTGAATATGACGTTGACAGCGGATCCGCTATCAACGAGGATTCTTCCCACTGACATTTTGCCAAGGATGGTGTCGATCAAGAAAGGATCGTCATGGGGCAGAAGCACTCCCCGTTCCTCCTCCTTTGAGAAGGTAATAGGTTCCCAACCAGACTTTTGGAGCTTGGCGGATCTTTCGTAGCGGATGTTACAGACTTCCTTTGGGTGATTAGCCCGTGCATAACGCTTTCTAGCTCTGTGAGATATGTTGGTGATTGGAGTGCCTCCGTCGATGGTGTTGATGCGGCCCATGGGCTCAATGTCGGCGATCACAGGTGGCGGTTGGCGCACCTTGAATTGCTCCAGCTTGCCATCACGGTACAAGGTCTCAATGGCCGTTTTGAGAGCTTTGCAGCTGTTGGTATTGTGACCACTGTCCTCGTGGTATTTGCACCACTTGTCGGTGTTTCTCGGCTTTCCTATTTTTGGGTATCTTCCCGGGGGCGGCGGGGGGATCTGATCTTTGCACTGATTGTATATTTCTTCATACGAGGCCGTGAGGACTATAAATACTGCATACCGCTGAGAAGACTCCATATGTTTGTTGCGGTTGTCCCCATGGGATGGGCGGTTTCCCTTGTAGTGTTGGTCCTTCTGTCGCTTGTTTTGGTACTGGCCCTGCTGCCACTCCCTCTTTTTGTTACTTAGAGGTGTGTTGGAGGTTTTGTTAGAGGTCCCCTGCTGACTGGAGGAGGGTTGTGTCGATTTTGCTAGTGCTACTGGTGGCGGTGGGGTTTCTCCATATGTGATGAATTCTGCTTGGGCATGAATGACCGCCTCACTCATGAGGTGGTCGTATACCGCATTTGGGTGATTGTAGTTGAGGTGATAGAGGAATGGCCCTTTGAGGAGTCCCTGCTTAAAAGCCGCCGAAGCCATTGTTTTATCAAGATCGTGGCATTGAGATGCTGCCGCCCGCCACCTTGTGACGAATGCCTTCAGTGTTTCTTCTGTACCCTGCTTGACGTTGAACAGCTGGCTTGTATTGTGGTGCCCGGCGGACAATAGGATGAACCGAGAGAGGAAAGCGTGTGACAATGCCTGGAATGAGTCAATGGATCATGGCGGGCATTCGAAGAACCAATTCATTGCCTCATTGTCCAGCGTTTCGCTGAACAAGTGGCACAGGGTGGCGTCATCGAATCCCTTATTGTTGGTGACCTTCTTGAAGGTATCCATGTGGACGAAGGGATCAGTCTTACCGCTGTAATGTGACATTTTTGGAGTCTTTGCGTACGCCGGTCTGACGGCCAGCAAAATTGCAGCGGTAAATGGTCCTGGCCTGGACGCAAAAAGTGGATTTGAAATTGGCGCTGGGGTGCCTGATTCCGCCTTGATTAACCTTTGTTCCAATTGCTGCATCCTTTCCAGTATTTGAGCGGTTGCATCGCCGGCGGGGCCTAGCCGGGTACTCCGCTGAACTGATCCTCACCTGGGAGTTGGTGGATTTCCCTCGGTTCTTGCCCTAGGTCTCGAGCGGTGGGTGTGCAGTGATGACTTTGCCTCCTGTTCCAACATTAGCTGGGGTACAGGGGGCGGCCCCATTCCCGCTAGCTCTGGTGGGTGCAGCGGGACCTGCATATGCACGACTGGTGCTGGTATCAATGCTCCTGTACCAGGTCGGCTGTGCCTGGTGCTCCGTGATTGCTCGCTTCGTGCCGAGTTGGCGGTTGCTTCCAGCTTTCTCTTTAGCTCATCGAAGCGCAACACAAGCGTGGACACTTGCTTTTGGGCCTCGGCTTTTTCTTTTCGTTCTTGTTCGCTCTCTTTGTTTGCCTTGTGAAGATCCGCCAGTGCCAGCTCATATAGAGAGGCGAGGTCTTGGCCTGGCGGCCGGCTGCTACTTGGGTTTGTCTCACAGTCGGGGTTTACCGGGGTGGTGAATAATGCGCGGTTGATGCCTACCGCTGGGTTGGTGGGTTGGGGAATGGCCGACTGGTCTGCCTGCTCTTCATCGTTTCCCCTGCTACCGTTAGTCATGGTGATTGTGGCGGGATGATCTTTTGTTCAAGATTTCCCACAGGCGGCGCCAATGTTAATGCTCAAAGTCCGGTGGTAGCCGATCTTTGGTTTAACGCGGGTCCGGTGGGCGGACCGCTACTCTGAGGATTTGATGGCCTCCGCTAGCTGTCACACGAGAGACAGGGGGTCAGAGGGAGACCGCGCTGGGCGGTCTTCACTTCTCCGATGCCTAAGTCAGTCAATGCATGTAGGCGGCATAACAATAAATGAGTAGTAAATGCGTAATTAATGAGGAGAGAGGAGAGAACCTTTTATAGGTGAGGAGAAGGTTGATCTTCTTCTTGTTTTCGATGTGGGACTGATGTGCTTCGATACCCAGCGTTTGGAGCCTCTGATGCTACCTTAGCGCGGCGCGTGGCGGCGCGTTAGCTGTGATCTGGGGGTGATCCCGGGCTCAGGCGGTAGCCCGCCTGGCTGTGTCTCCGCAGGTCACCCACTTGGTGAGATTCGGTACTTCTGGAGGTACGATGAGCGTGGCTCATTATAGCTAATTATGCTTGCAAACGTACATGTAGGTACAACATTGAAAATGTTGCAGTGGATATTAAAATGCCTAATGATTTTCAAGCTCACGGTTCTCATGTGAGAGAAAAAAAAGGTAGTACTTCACTTGCATCAGATATCGTAGAAAGCTTAGCGCTACTCTCTAGTTTAGCATTACATAGGTAGCTTTAGGGCTCCCTTAGTAGTGATACAAGTTGTATGTGCCCTCTGTGGGTAGTCATTGTGTGCTATGAATTATATTTTATTTTAATGGATTGATAGTACTCAATTCCATTTATACAAAGTAGTACCTAGTCGAAACAAGAAAAATTGTTGCAATCTCGACTTTAACTCTTGAAGCAAACCCTAACAAAAACTAGGTTTTTTCCCAGTTCCATCTCGCTGCTTGTCCGGCTGCTCCCGCCCGTGGTAAGCCTCTGACTTTGTCGCTGTGTGGTGAATGCGTTAGACGGGAATGTTTTGAGGCTATTTCTTAGGTGGTCTGGAGAGGTCGCCGCTTGATGCTCCAGTAGGTTTGTTGGGGTGGCGGGGTTCTGATTTGAAACCTTCAATGCGCGGCGGTGGTGATATACAGAGGTAGAGCTTGGGCGGTTGATGGCCATGGTGAAGTGGTGCTGGCGACGTGGGTGTGGCGATGGTTGGCCGCGGGGTGCCGGTGACGTGGTCGTGGCGGCGTGCTGGTGGTGGCCTCGATTGACGGCAGGGAGGCCTACTGTACATGCGGCAAGAGCGTGAAGGAGGGGGAGAGATGGATTGGGTGCTCCTCAACTTGCTGGGCTTTGGGCTGCTTTTTGGGCTTTCTATTGGGCTAGGGTTTTGCTCTCAGCCCATTGCTATATTTTTAGTTAGTCTAATTACAAATAAGTTCCTTGTATTAGGAACACTCTATGTACTTTGCCTACAAAATGATCGGTGATTCTACACATCTAGGTGCAAAGTTCTTTGGTGTACTTCAATTAAGCGCATTGGCACCGGGACCTTTATTTGCTATTATACTTAGTTTAGAATTATGTTATTCTGCTAGGCTCCTGCAAAAGGAGCAAAATTATTTCAAATATAATGACACCTATCCCCTAATGGGAACTATGTATTGAGCCATTCTAGCCTATGTTTGCTATGAATGAATTCATTACTTTAAAAAAGAATTCCCTTTATACAAACAACAACTTAATTGTGCAACTTTTGAAATAAGTTTTTATTTTATTTTTTATTTCTCCAAATAATGTTGGCTTCTCGACTTATACAAGCAGCTTTTTGCCCAGCATAAGCTGTGTCAAACTGGCCGTAAAAGATGGTGAAACAGTTAAAAAGAGTGAAATTGAGCTGTTCATATTCACCACTCTTTTGACACAAAGTTACCCCACGCCGGCAAAAAGCCCGACTAAACTAACCTCCCTCCCTCCCTATCTCACTCTCTCACTTCAAATTCACCACCACCACCACGCAGCTCTCTCTCTCTATCTCTCTCCGATGGCCCTCTCGCTATTTCACCACCCATCTCTCACTCTCCCTTCACCACCACCACAGCCCTCTCCTCCTTCTCTCCGACCTTCACCCTCCAACTCCCTCCAATTTACACTCCCTGCCCCTCGCCCCCTCCTCCTCCTCCGCTCTTCCCGCCCAAACCGCCGCCACTCCTCACTCCGCGCCGGCCTCTCCTCCGCCGTCTACTCTCCGCCGCAGACTTCCGGCGGCCAACCCGAGAAGAAGCTCATCCTCCAAGTCAGAGACCTAACCGCCGTGATTGCCGAATCGAAGCAGCAGATTCTCAAAGGCGTTAACCTCACCGTCTACGAAGGTGAGGTTCACGCCGTCATGGGCAAGAACGGCTCCGGCAAAAGCACCTTCGCCAAGGTCACCGTCTTTTTTCTCTTTTTGTTTTGCAATTACTTCATTTCAGTGCTATCTGTGATTTTCAATTTGAAATTGAAGATTTCTAGGGTTGAAAATTGGGAATTGTTTAGGTTTTGGTGGGGCATCCGGATTACGAAGTCACCGGAGGCAGCGTGGTGTTTAAAGGGCAAGACTTGCTGGAAATGGAAGCGGATGAGAGGTCCCTCGCCGGACTTTTTATGAGTTTTCAGTCGCCGGTTGAAATTCCGGGTGTGAGCAATATCAATTTTCTTCGTATGGCGTACAATGCTAAGAGAGAGAAGCTTGGATTGCCTGAGCTTGGAGTATTTGAGGTAGTTGCTTTTATCTTTGAATTTAGTGGTCTAGTGGTTTGAAGTTTATGATGTAGTGGTTGATTGATATCTCAATGGCATTTGCAGTTCTATGCTTATTTGTATCCGAAACTTGAACTTGTGAACATGAAGACGGATTTTCTTGATAGAAATGTTAATGAAGGCTTTAGCGGTGGTGAAAAGAAGCGCAATGAGATTTTACAATTGGCGGTATGGTTATTGTTCTTAGTTAATCTTGTTTCTTGTGTTTGTTGCATATAATGCAGTTAGAATGTTCCTAGGGCAATGGAATGGTATGTGAATTAGTGTATTTCTGTGGTTTCTAGTTTCCATGGCTTGTAAACCCAATGAGGCTTTTTTTTTTTGGTTATTTCTTGGTATGTGTGGGAAGAGTGTAGAATGGCTGAATTGTAGATGGACAGTCAGCTCTTCTTTTGACGTTATTCATTAGCCTTATTTGACAAACATGCTCACGGTTCCAACTCAATTTTGCTTTTCGATAAACTGTTAATTTTCTCTTCCCCCTCCTCTCTTCTCTGGGTGCGGGTGATACATGGAAAGTTGAATAGTTGATAAAGATAAGATTTGATCTTTTTGAGAAAAGATATTCTTGGGTATTTGATTGAGCAGTTTCATGATTGTATATGCTTCTGCTTAATGCAGGTTTTGGGGGCAGAATTGGCTTTATTGGATGAAATTGATTCTGGCCTGGATGTTGACGCGTTCCAAGATGTAGCCAAGGCAGTGAATGGGCTTCTGACTCCAACAAATTCTGTGTTGCTAATTACTCATTATTTACGACTTCTACAATTTATAAAGCCAACATGCATCCACATTATGGTAAGTCAGTGGGAGATATGAAAACTTGCATGGATTAGAGAGGTGTTGGGTCTCAGTGCATGAATTTGTCAAATCATATTTGCAAACAAAAATAAAAATGGCTCTTCCATAAAGTATTACAGTTTAGAGATGAATGTTATCTAGGAATTCTTGAAGGAACAAATGGTTTAGATTTTTGTGTTGCTATATTAAGTTTAGTGATCCTTTTAAGCAATGTGTTACATTCTAGTGAATTAAACAGAAAATCTTACATTGCCTCATATGTTGGAGAAGTTTTTAGTGGAATTATTTTGGGACAAATAGTAGTGGTTCATATCATATATCCTTTAGGAGTTGTCTTCAGTTTTATTTGTATTTTACGGGTGAATCGGGTTCAAGATTGGAAGGTTTGATTATAAAGTTCTAGATACTTGAATATTTACTCTCATGATAGCTGCCTTTCCGTTGGAAATTTGTGAAATGGATATTTGAGCTACAATTTTCTTTCTTTTTAAAAACAAGGGAAAAGTTGTTCTTCCAATTAAATAAGAACTTTAAAGTTGTAGATTGTAATTCATATGGTTGGCTTTGTAAGAAACCTATACAAGGAGTACTTGATAAACTATTGTCGAAAGGCATCATCTGTCTTCATTCCTTACCAGCTGAAACTGTATCTACATTTTCTCTCTGTATTCGTCTAACCATTTAAATGATTGATTTGATAGGAGAATGGGAAAATTGTGAAGACAGGTGACATCTCTTTGGCGGAGGCACTAGAGAAGGATGGTTATGAAGCAATTGCAAAACCACATTAAAAGAGGTACCGCTCTCCTCTATCTGGTGGAGATGAGATGCTTGGATGATGGATCATGAAAGGAGATATTCATAAGGTTGGAAACCAGCTACTTAGGCTATAGTTCAGTATGTGTGAAGAAGAATTTTAAATACTACCTGCTAGACAGATCACTTTAGTGAGTCAAAAGCTGAACATTGTGAATTTGTGAGGAAGGATATAGTTGCTAAGAATCCAATAGGCAAAGGTCTAATGACTACAGAGAGTTCAACATAACAGTCCCCACTTAGTTGTTTAATTTTACATCTTTACTCGAATTTTTTGTTTTTCGTCTTTCTTAGAAGTTTTGCTAGAGGTTATCTATGTCTAGTAAATAGACAATATGGACAGAGGACTTGTGTTTTCGCTATTTGCCATGGTATATAAGATTTGAGTAGCTTTTCTGCTACAAGAAGAGGAAGCTTGTTGACTCAAGAGCTTGTTGTCAATGCTTTAATCTGTTTCGTAAGCAAGCAACTTGCCTCCAATATGGAAACTTGTTTTGCATTTCAGTTTATGGTTGTTTCTTTGCAAATAATCCGGAGGAGGGCAGTTCGGCTGTTACAACAATGGCTGCTTGTTCAAATCTGTCTTGCAATCATTTTTGTTCCATAAGATCTCCGCTAGTTACATCTGGGCATTCCCAGAAACTGAGAAAGTCGTAACATGTCATGGTAGGAAAAAACTATCACAAGCTGTATCACCACAAACACCTATCTCCAATGGGCGTAAGAATTGATCTGATCCCAGTAAAAATAATGCAAGAGCTGAATGCAGAGTTGAAGTTGCGAATTTATTCAAGGAAACTCATAGAAGAACGCCACAATTGTGATAGTTTCATTCAATTATAGGCATTGGTGCTCTGACTTTATGTGGTTGTTGAGCCAGGCCAAAAGGGGATAATGGATGCAGGGAGGTTTTTGCCATCTGGCAGATGACTGACTGGCTACATAGAGTTGTAATAATTTCAATAAACGGAAACATCATGGAAAACGATATGAAAACAATATGAAAACAATGTTGTCACATATAAGCACTGGCCAGCTATCGATTATGACTCTCCACCAATAATTCAATCAAATTCCGACCCACCAAGAAAAGAAAATACATCTCATCCTGTTTTAGGTCATGATGATAATTATAGATTTATTGAAGAATAGAACAGCAACATTTAATTAGTTCTAATACCAAGTTTTAGGTTACAACTTTTCTCTGCTTTACCAGCTTCTCCAATTCAAAGCCAGAAATCAAAGAAGAAGAAGAGAATGGGTACCCAGTTCTCTAAACAGGTCCAAAGGCGCAAGGCGATTTCGACTGAGAAAAAAGCTCTCTGTGATCTCTATAAAACATGTGGCGAGGACTTTCCAGAGTGTTCATACAAGCCTGCAGACAGAAAAAACTGGATGGCTGGGATCAACCCTGAGAAAGTTCACATCAACAAGATTGTCTGGCCCGGAACTCATGACTCTGCAACCAACAAGATTGGAGTCCCCTGCATCACTAGGCCTTTTGCTCAATGCCAAAAGCTTTCCATCTACAACCAGCTAGTCAAAGGCACCAGACTTCTTGACATTCGTGTTCAGGAGGATCGCCGAGTCTGTCATGGAGTTCTCACCACTTACAGCGTTGATGTTGTGATCAATGACGTCAAGAAGTTCTTATCTGAAACTGAGAAGGAGATCATCATCCTTGAAATCCGAACTGAGTTTGGACATGAAGACCCTCCTGACTTTGACAAGTATTTGGTGGAACAGTTTGGAGAGCTTTTGATCCACCAGGATGACAATGTATTCAACAAAACTATTTCGGAGTTGCTGCCGAAGAGGATCATATGCGTGTGGAAGCCTAGGAAGTCTCCTCAGGCCAAGGCAGGGAGTCCATTATGGAACTCCGGGCACTTGAAGGATAATTGGATCGACACAGATTTGCCATCCACGAAATTCGAAAGCAATCTGAAGAATTTGAGTGAGCAGCCACCGGTTACATCAAGGAAGTACTTCTACAGGGTGGAGAACACTGTGACACCCCAGGCTGATAACCCTATCTTGTGTGTGAAGCCTGTGACAAGGCGGATTCATGGATATGCAAGGCTGTTTATAACTCAGTGTTTCTCTAGAGGTTGTGCAGATAGGTTGCAGGTCTTCTCCACTGATTTTATTGATGAGGATTTCGTTGATGCGTGCGTCGCGGTTACATATTCGAGAATTGAAGGGAAGCCATGATATTTGGTGTTTTGTTCATATGTACATGCTGAAGTGTTTAATTTGATAATTGCTTTTATTTTTATTTTTAAAGTATTTCTGCATTGTTTTGTTCTGTTATATCTTATTGTTTGCCTGCAGGTCAATGTATGTGTTTGTGTTGTAATACATGAGAATTGGAATGTAAATATAGTCAGTGGCATTTGCACATTGATATTGAGAAGAAATTTTCTGTGTGGCCAGGTCCTTCTCTTTCTGTATTTGTTAGATGGCCCCCCAAAAAAGAAGCATGTTTGTATCAAATATCCAGTTAATGCTTCCTTTGGTTGATTGCTGAGCTCCCAATACCTTTTAAATTGTTTACCAACTAGCTAGCTATTCGTAGAACTGCATAAGTTATTGATGCAATGAATGATCAGATTGCTGGTGCTTCCCCATCTTGTTAGTTTTAATTTGATGATCTATTTATGTACCAAGTAGCTAGCTAGCTATCAACCTCTCAATCCTGGTGTTCATGTTATTTAGTACTCCCTATGTATGTTGCTTGTTCTCTATGTATTCTATGTTATGTTTGATTCCAACTATCCCTTCTGTAACAGCTGTGTTCGAGAA
>BDJD01003963.1:13510-29772 GCA_002564525.1 Rosa multiflora
TTTATAGATATCTTTTGTATTTTAATCTTATGTGGTTCGAAACACTTAGGGTTTTGATATGAATGGTGCTAGATTTAAGAACATGAAATCAACTTTTTGTTTTGTGTAACTTGAATCGAAGTAGTAAAGGTTTTGGACAAAAACCGAATTTAATTAAAGAGGATTGCAATTAGGTGGACTTTTTCATACTAAGTTGCACACTTGAGTTGATAGCCTTTCCATGTGTTTCATGCGTTAAACATGTCATGATTGACTAGCTTTCTAGGGCTTGATTACATGTTTGATAGGATTAATCTTTGTGCTTTCACTTAGGTTAATTAGCATTGAAAAGTAAAAAATGGGAAATTATTTGCTTTCGAATATTTCACATGATCAACTCCTTTCTCATGACTTAGATGAACAATATTAGGGTTTAATCGAATTTGATCATAGTTTCGGTTTTGAACTTTGTTCTCTCATTCCACCCGTGTATATATGTTTTTACATTTTCTTTATTTTATTTATTTTAGTTTTTAATTTAATAATCCTAAAACCCCCTTTGGTGTTCATTTGTATATATTTTCTTCTTTGTTTTACTTTTGTAAATAATACTTTTTACTTTTATTAATTTATTTTTGCAATTACAGGTGTACCCTCAATCCCCGGAATAGAACGATCCCTATTTATTATATACTAACGATGACATTTTAGGGTTAAATTATGCGCTTGCTTTTAGCGCATCAGACGCCAACCCAGATCATGTCGCGTCCTCCTTCCTGTCCTCTCTACAATGGTGGCTTGCATCGATTCTCATCTATAGCAGCAGATCGAAGCCTCAAAGTTTAGCGGCGAGGCACTCGGTTGATTATATGTTTTCTAGTGATGTCACGGCTTGAAATTGGTCGAGTTTTGTAAACTATGGCCGATTTATAGTCTGGAGCTCCAATTCTTGGGGGAAGTTTATTCCCACTTGTGGTGACAATCTAGGCTGAATCGGCTAAAGTCTCAGGTATGAAAGTTAATTCTAGTTTGAAATGTTGTTCAGAAATTTGGGTTTAGGTTTACTACCATGATAGTTGAAATACATGCAAATTTTGGGTTTTTGTGTGATGAATTTTGAAAGTGAATATAGTTTCACAAGATAATAGAAGATATACTTGTACCAGTGGCGGAACTTGAAAGTTATATTGGGGGGGGGCTGAAAAATGATGAAGTACTTTAACAAAAAAAGAAAAATATACTGTATAAAATAATTTATCATAGAATATAAATCAAGCTTTGATATTTTAAGTTACGAATTAGTGCTTTATTTTTTCATTTATATGTCTTCTTTTTATTTTTTTCACAAGCATTTATTAATAGGTTAAACAATTATACAAAAAAAAAAAAAAAGACATGACTAGCGCTCGGCTAGGGTTATCGTCGGTCTCCTGCAGTCGACAAAATTCTCAAAATTTCAAAACTTCAATGTCCAAGGCCTCTACTTTCATAGCTAATCCTTTTCTGGTGTTTGGGAGGTTGCCTTGCTTTGGGACTCCTTTGATAATGGGCGGTGGAGTGCAGTCCTTGGCTTTGGGTTCCTTGCCGCAATCCATGGAGGGCTGGCGACTTTCAAATCTAGCACGGGCGAGTTGGATGAGGGTTTGCAGCGGATCTGGGGTGGGCGTTTCATCGGTTTTCGACCAGGGATCTGGCGCTGGGATTCTTGTGCCGATGGTGGGTGTATGCCTGGCAATGGAGAAGGAGATCAAAAGAAGGGTGATATGCCAGGGGTCGTCAGAGGACGTGTTGGAGATGACGGATTTGCTGGTGAAGTCACTCGACCTGGCGGAGGAGTCTGCTGCGGCGGCGGGGTGTGAATCAGTGAAGGTGGTGAACTGGAACAAGGCGGGGTGCCCTTAGCATTCTCTGCTTAGGTCATCTAAGCTTTGTTCAGGCTAGTGGGATGGGATTGGAAGGATTGGGCTCTAAGGTTTGGGTCCTGGGCCTCCATTATTAGGGGAGTGGAGGATGGTATTTCATTCTCTACTCTAAACATTATTTAATTTTTTTTTTGGGTCGCAAAAATTAGTACCTTAGTTGTTACCTTTTTGCCTGGGGGAGGGTATGTCATCCTCTGCTTTGAGGTTTCTGGTTTTTGTTAGCATAATGGTGTGTAAACTTCCTAAAAGGTGGGTGTACTAGGGAATATCTGGGACTCTATTTGTTTAGAATAGGGTTTATGATGGTTCTAAGGAACAATTGCTTTCTGTCGACTCCATAAGGGTGTTTCGTTTTTGTACTGCTTGCTGAATTTAATGAAATGGCTGACCTATTTTCGTCAAAAAAAAAAAACAATTATACTACTCAAGTGTGAATATAATATTATTTATTATTGCTTTCATGGCTGAGTAACTTTGGTTTGGGGGGGGGGGGATATTATGGTCTCAATCTAATTAATTTCATGCGGCCAATTACAGATCTACACGCCAATATCTTTAAAAGTTTGGGGGGGGAGCCTGGGCCATCTCTGCCCCCATGTAGTTCCGCCTCTTATTGGTGCCCCTCACAATTCCTTGATATGATTTGGTAGATATCATCTTTTTATTGGATGTTCACAGGTTCCTTATCCTTATTATGCTAGTTTGCTGTCTTAACCTGCTTTGTTTTATCTTTGCTATACACATCACATATATATCTCACTTAAAATATTTTTTTTTCTCCTGAAACATGATTATGCTAATTTTCTCTTTATATGTTTGTGGAGAGTAGTGAGTCGATTAGTTCATGTTTGTCTCGTTTTAAGGGGAGAAACAATGGCCTTACAATGGAAGATAGTGAAGGGCAGGAGGATACTATGTAGGCATTGTTTTCATAATCAGCGTGTATAATCTTTGTATATTTTTGTGCGGCTCTAATTCTAGGTACTCTAGTTACCTTTTGAAACATACATTACTTCATGCTTAACCCATCTTGGTATGGTAGTACATTTTTTTTTTATCAACGTAAAAATTTTACAATACATTATTAGTGAAATCTGGAAATGTGAAAGAAATGATTTTTGGGGCCCGGAAGCTAGAAATTTGGAATACAATATAAATTTTGTTAAAATCTAAACAAATCTTTCTATTATAATACATTAGAATCTGTTCAAATCCATATGAAATTAAAATAATCAGTCGATTATGCAGAATCCATGGATTATAAAAAGTCATATAGAATCATTCAAAATCTAGATTGAACAAATTCAAGAACAATGGTACATGACTGTAGATGTAGGTATTGAAATTGGAGCGAGACCTGCACATATATTTCACACATGTTGTTTGGTTGTGTGAGAATAGTATTGGCAACGCCAACAATATTTTTTTCTCTAGTGTAGCAAGTTTAATTCAATTAGACATAAAATCCGTATATAAATACGGCAATCATGACAATAACTACACCTATATGAGTTTTTTCTTCTTTCTTTGAGTAAATCATATATATGATTATCGATTCCACCCTGAGATCCATATTTGGGTTTATCCTTTTCTTAATGAAAGTCACGATATTTAATATTGTCCTCAATCAAATCATATGCGTCCAGAACTGTACGTAGAAGCCTTAAACTTTTGGCTAGCTTATACGAAAAAGTTTGAGCTTTGAAGCTTTACTTTTCCACCTTGTATTTGCTCGATCAATTCTTGCTATAAATACATGTTGACACTATGAGAGCAATGTCCTTTATAGGCTCTAGCTAGTAGCAACATACATAGTAATAGTATGGCTCTTCGATGGTTTCTCCTTCTCAGCCTCATTTGCAGTATTCTACTGCTTGTCGATGTTACTCACTTAGTTGCTCAGGATACCCGAAAGGTATATCTTCTAAATTCTATTAGTCCTAATAATCTAAATTAACTTACTTTAGCTTATGCATTTAATATTAAAAATTTGACCATATCACTTTGTGTCGATCTTGAAAGTTTCGTCTCACTTAACGTAGATCTTGCGATTTGATGCAGGCTTATGTTGTGTATATGGGCGACAAGCCAAAGAACGAGGTACCAATATTACCTGATCTTCATGTGAATATGCTACAGGACGTAGTTGACAGCAGCAACAATGTTATTGCACATGAAGCTCTGCTTCTTCACAGCTACAAGAGAAGTTTCAATGGATTTGCTGCAATGCTCACAGAGCAGGAAGCACAAAAAATAACTGGTACTACTGCAACCCTACCTTTAAAAATAAATCTTACTATTCATACGAGAATAGTCGGCGTAGTGTACCTATAAATATTATAATTGCTAAAATTCTGGTATTGATGATGAAAATGAAAGAACTAACTAAGCCTATGCCAACTGATCTTGCTAACTGCTCCTATAGACTATAGCTGATCAACACATGTTGCTGTAGAGATGACCCCTTTTCTTTACTGAGGCTTTGATCATTAATTTTGATCATACTTTTATCTTGACCATCTGTGTTGACTTCGACATATACTCTTAACATCCCTCCTCATTCCCTCAAACTAGTACTTGGTGTACCAAGTACTAGGTTGCAGAAGGGTTAGTAATTGTGAAACTAGAGATTTAAGAATTGCTGCATAGTTATGTGTCTTCAAAGTTTTCTGCAGTGGTGAGTGATTACTGTTGCAGGTCATATGGTTTGTTGCTCCATAATCAATGTGCCATCACACTTCATGAGTCGGTGGTGTATTTTGACAATAGGCAAGCAATTTCATTTTTATTGTTTTTATTTTTTAATCTGGGAGGGCTTCTTTTCTTCGTCTTCTCTATCGGTGAGGGAAGAAGGGGACTGGTTTCAGCCGATTCTCGTTTTCTACCACTTGAAAAGATCTTGTTCTCTCTCTCATGGAGTCATGGGGATTCGTAATTTCTCTCTCATCCTTCTTTCTCTCACCTGAAAAGCCTTTGGCTATCGCTCCGATACCATGCCAAAATTCTGGTATTGATGATGAAAATGAAAGAACCTGCTAAACAAAGATGGAAAACGAAGAAAGATGAAGATGATGAAGACCTGGTATTGGTAATTTTTTTGGGTAATTGTACAATAGCCAACTCTCACTCAGTAAAATGACGAATCTCCCTTTTTATACTGACTCGATTACTAACCCATGCTAACTGATCTTGCTAACTGCTATTATAGCTGGTCAACACGTGTTACTGTAAGATGACCCATTTTTTACTGAAGCTTTGATCATACTTTTATCTTGACCATTTGTGTTGATTTCAACATACACTCTTAACAATAATTAATGTAAATATATATATATATATATATATATATACACACACACGAATGTATGTATACAGGAATGGATGGTGTAGTGTCTGTCTTCCTAAGCAAACAAAGGATCGTCAAAACAACAAAGTCATGGAACTTCCTTGGGTTTCCAGAAACAGTTACGAGAAGCACTCTTGAAAGGGATATCATCGTCGGCGTGATGGACACTGGAATTTGGCCAGAGTCGGACAGCTTTAATGATGCTGGTTTTGGTCCTGCACCTAAGAAATGGAAAGGCAAATGTCAAGGCAATGGAAATTTTACTTGTAACAAGTATGCTAACTAATAGATCTGTTCTAGCATGCATGTAATTAAATAAATTAATGACTTTTGTACTAGCTAATATTGATTTATTTACTGAGATCTCAACAGTAAAATCATTGGAGCACAGTATTACCGTGCTTCTCGATCCTTCAAAAAAGATATTGAGTCTCCAAGAGACTCAAGTGGTCATGGAACTCATACCGCATCAACGGCAGCTGGGAACATAGTGAGCAAGGCAAGCCTATATGGTTTAGCTTTGGGAACAGCAAGAGGAGGGGTGCCATCAGCACGTATTGCCGTGTACAAAGTATGCTGGAGCAGCACGCCTGCTTGTGCAGATGTTGACATTTTAGCGGCATTCGATGATGCCATTGCTGACGGTGTCGACATTCTCTCTATTTCCATCGGGGGTAGAATTCCAGTTGATTATTTGACTAATTCATTTGCAATTGGGTCATTTCACGCTACCAGAAATGGGATATTAGTTTCCATGTCCGCTGGTAACGAAGGTCCGGGAGCAAAAACTGTGACAAACTTTGCACCATGGCAACTTTCTGTAGCTGCTACCACCATAAACCGTCAATTCATCACCAAGGTGCAATTGGGTAACGGTAAAATCTATGAGGTAATTAATTAAATCTCACTACCGCTAAGGTAATTAATTAAATCTCACTACCACTGCTCACAATTAATTAGTACTTCTCTACATTTCTAACTAGCAATTTTTGTTTTTTATATTAACTACTGCCAGGGACTTTTACTAAACATATATGACCTCCAGCGTAAATTCTATCCTTTAATTTATGGTGGAGACGCACCCAATAAAAAAGCAGGTTTTAAGGGGACCGTCTCCAGGTAATTAAGACTTCATCCATTAGTGACTTAGAGCAAGTTTAGCAGACTCTTTATTTTAGCTCCATCATAATTTTAGATAGCATGTTTAGCTTTTTATCTATTTTAGCAACTGCAACAGACTCTTAAGTGGCTTTCCATTATAACTTTTAGCTATCTCGCTCCTAAATATAGAAAGCGAGATGAGGCTCTCCATAATTTAAAATATTCATTTTAAGTTATTTTATCTAATTTATAAACATATTTAAACTATTTAGTCTTCATTTAAAAAATTATATAAATTCAAAACTAGCTAAAATATAGAGCACTGATGTAGAAATATTTCTAAGGATTAATTTCAGTTTACCCCCCTGAGGTATGGGATGACACCCCCTCAACTCTCAATTTTGAATTTTTACCCCCCAAACTTTCCAATTTCATTCAGTCATGTCCAATTTCTTAGATTCCGTCCAAATTGGATGTTAATTCTGACGATCTAACTCACTTTGAGGGCTAAAATGGTCATGTCAAGACAAAAAAAAAACTCATATGTGTCCTTAAAAGGCTTCAAAGTGGGTTAGATTGTCAGAATTAATGTCTAATTTGGACCGAATCTGAGAAATTGGACATGACTGGCTGAAATTGGAAAGTTTGGGGGGTAAAAATTCAAAATTGAGAGTCGAGGGGATGACATGATGACACCCCCAAACCTCAGGGAGGTAAACTGAAATTAATTCTATTTCTAATGTGGCTAGTTAAAATGACTTTTTAACTACTTTGGCTAAAATTTGACTCAAAAATAGTATTGCTAAATATGCTCTTATTAAGCTCGAGTAAATATTCTTTACTAAAAAAAATTCAGTTAAATATTATTTCTAACTTAATTGGTTATTGTTGTTCAATATGTTGAAGTTGACCTTAATTATCATCACACATCATGTTTTAGATTAGTGTCATCAAAATGTGACCATGCACAAAACTGCATATGGTGTATCCTATTTGATATTTAATGTTACTAAATTAATTGTAGGTTTTGTCTCCCATATACCTTAGAAGAAGATTTGATCAAAGATAAAATTGTGCTTTGTGATGGCCCGGTTGGGTTTGGGGCCATATTGGGTGGTGCAGCAGGAATTATTCTGACAGGACAAAAAGTCGCCAATGAAGTGCCTCCCCTTTTTCCCGTGCCTGCATCACAAGTCGGATTGGAAGAAAATAGCGACATTTACAAATACATAAACTTAACAAGGTAATTATTAAGAAACTAAGAATCTTAACCTTAGATATTAGGATATGCATGTTAATTAATCTTCATTTTTATAGGAATGCAACAGCAACTATTTGGAAAGCTGAAGAGATTAATGATGTATTGGCTCCATATGTGCCCTCCTACTCATCAAGGGGTCCAAATCCGATCAATCCTAACATTCTCAAGGTGAATTGATTCATAATGAAATCTTCATTGTATATCTAGGCTCAAGCATGAGGAATGATATTGTAGGTAATCGATGATGTAGAACAAGCATGTTTAACAGTTACATATTAATATATGGCCTTGCAGCCAGATTTAGCGGCTCCAGGAACTTACATTCTGGCAGCATATCCCCCAAGAGGTGGTGGCAGTAAAGCTGGATACTATATAGACACCGGGACATCAATGGCGTGCCCCCATGCTACAGCTGTAGCTGTATATGTCAAATCATTTCATCCTAAATGGTCACCGGCTGCTATCCAATCGGCTCTCATCACTACCGGTTTGTTTTTATAATTTGCAAAGAAGAGTTTTTGATCTCTTGTGTGAAAGTAGTGTAATGTTACATAATATTGGACTTTCGATCCTTGTGTGAAAGTAGTCTTATGTTGCATGATATCAGACTAGTTATCAGATTACTATTAAAAAGATATAGCAACCCTTATGTATTTCATTGTTTTGCAGCTAAATCTATGAGTGCCAAAACTAGCCCTGATGCTGAATTTGCATACGGAGCTGGCCTGATAAACCCTTCTAGGGCTCCATATCCTGGTTTGGTGTACGATCTTGGTGAACAAGACTACATAGATTTTTTGTGTTCACAAGGATACAGTGGTAAACTATTGCAAGCCATAACTGGGGACAAGACTAGTTGTTCATCAAAATCTAATAATGGAACAGCCAATGACCTGAACTATCCTTCTTTTGCACTTTCCATCAAGGATCCAAAATTTGTCAATGGGGTCTTCCATAGGACTGTCACTAATGTTGGATCATCGAATTCCACATACAGAGTTAAAGTGGTGGCTCCATTGGGACTCAAAATCAATGTGAATCCAAGTGTGCTATCATTCACATCTCTCGAGCAAAAGAAATCTTTTGTTGTCACTATAAAAGGGCCGATTGAGAAATCAAATTTAGTCTCTGCATCTTTGGTGTGGGATGATGGTGTTTTCCAAGTCAGGAGCCCCATCGTTGTCTATGTTGCAGTTTAATTAAGAGGTGTGTCGTCCAAGAAAAAGCAAAAATATTGTAAATGTCCAAGTCTACTAGCACAATTATAATAATATATGTCTCCAAGATTTCATCTATGATCTATATCTTACTAGCCTTATATCCGTGTATCTGCATGAACTCACAAAATCACGTAAAAACAAATAGGTGATTAATTTTGATTTATCAATTTATCCACTTACTTGTAGACGTGGGAATTTGAAATGAATGCAGTTATCTATCCTATATTTCTCCCCCTACCCATGTCTCTCTTTCATAATTATCTCTTTATTTATTTTTTTATTTATTTATTTTTATTCATTACTATAATAACCCCTTGTATTTATTTGTTTCAAATAACTCAATCAGGGTAATTAAGGTAGTACAAAATTTGGTAAAATTTTTTAGGGCTTCGCTTTACAGTAGTAGAGATTTGCTTACTTTTAAGCTTGCGATGAAAAACTAACTTATTTACATAATTTTGTATATGACTGAACACTATGTGACACTACTTTCTTTCTCTTTTTCAGGACAAATTGAAAAAACAAAAAATAAAAATTTATTATACAAAATAGATAACACATAATAAAGACATGAAGCTAAAACTCTCAGAAGAAACAATAAAAAGTATGGCTAAATACTGTTTAGTCCTTGAGCTTTTGATCATAAAACAGTTCAGTTCCTGACCTTCTAATTTCACATGTTTAGTCCCTGTACTTCAAAATTTCAGACCAATAGGTCCTTGCGATCTAAAAGTCACGGCGAAATGACTATTATGCCCTCAATTTTTTTTAAATAAATTTATTCCTTTCTCTTTTTTTATTTATTTTTTTATTCATTTTATTTTTCAAACAGAAAGAAAGAAAGGGAAAAAAGCATAAAAAATAAAAAGAAAGAAAGAAAGGGAAGAAAAAAAATTCCTTTTCAAAAAAATAAAATAAAATAATTAATTAATTAAAAAAAAAGAACTGAGGGCATAATAGACATTTCGCCGCGACTTTTAGACAGCAAGTACCTATTGGTCTGAAATTTTGAAGTACAGAGACTAAACGTGTGAAATTAGAAGGTCAGGAACTGAAGTGTTTTATGGTCAAAAGCTTAAGGACTAAACAGTATTTAGTTCTAAAAAGTAATACCAAAACATAAGCAAGAAGAAACATAGCCAATTGAATCAAAGATTAAGACGTACTGTGCGCATGTGATTGCAAGTAGAGTAAGGATCCCACAAATTTATTTGGCCTTGCTTAGTCTTCAATTTTTTATTAATAAAATTTGGGAAAGCTGGAGAATATGAGACACTATTTGTGTTAATGTTTGAGATTTAGTGGTAGCCGAACTTTGTTTAACGTTGGTCCACGAGGTGGGCCACTACTTGTAGAAATCTAAAAGCTTCCGCTACTTGTCAAGTAAAATACATAGGGCATCAGAGGGAGACTGCGGTTGGCGGTCTTCTCGACTCTGATGCCTAAGTCAGTCAATATATTTATGTTGACAGAATAGCGTTAGGTAAGTAGTAAATGCGTATTTAATGAGGAGAGAGGAGTGGACCTTTTATAGGTGAGGGAGAGACAGATATTTCCCTTGTTTTCGATGTGGGACTGATATGCTTCAGTTCCAGCTTCTGATGTTTCAACAAGGTGACCTTGGCGCAGTGTGTCAGGGTGCTTTTGGGCTGGGTCAGCGCTTAGATGATAGGCTGCTTGGCGGTGTTTCCGTAGGTCACACCCTCGCCGGTTGTTGGTACGAATGAGCGGTGGCATGAGCGTAGCTCATTATAGCTAATTATGGTTAGGCAAATGCTCATGTAAGTACAAGTCCCCCAAGTCCCCAGTCAAGGAGGGCTATCTTGGTTTGGAGTTGTCTGGCGGTTCTGAAGCGTTACTTCTGCTATTCTTACTGAGCATAATTAGCGTCGGTGCGTTGTCAACCATGGATTTGTTCAGAGCAAAGGCTTGGAACCTTTTCGGGTGGGGCCCTGCTAGGCCCCCCAAGGAGTCCCCTACTCCCCGGTTGAGATAGGTCTCCATTTTCCTGGATGTTTGTTTGATAAGGGGAGCTGTGTTGAGCAGTAGGTGTTAGGTAGCGAGCCTAATCTTTGATACCTTAGCGTCGGGGGTCAACTGCCTGATCAGGGCAGTCGAAGACTTTTGTTGACCTGTCCCTTTACTCTTTCCTGGAGGAGAAAAGTTTGACTGCAACGCCGCGTAGCGGTTGTTGTGGTTATGGGGCATTGCCCGAGGAGAGGCCGCTGGTGGGGAATTTACTCTCCTGAGGGTTACAAGTAAGGAGTTCCATTAGAGGTGTTTCGCTTAGCGGAAATTAGCGTTGTTTCGCTTAGCGGAGAGTTTCTCTCTTAAAATTTGAAGGTGAGAAGTTCCGCTAACGGTGTTTCGATGTTGACATAAAAGATGGGGAAACCAGGAGGGTTAGCACTTTACCTCGTGCTTCAGACTTTGGTCTTTATCTTGAAGCTTCTTGACATGCGAGAGTGCAGCAGTAAGGTTTTAGGTTTGGCGTGAGATTGAGTTAGGAGAGAAGAGATTGAGTGACAGCCTGACCCAGGAGTCTGAAAGCGCACGGGACGTTTGTGCTTCAAACATCACAGGTTAGTGATCTCTAGTTTTTGGTTTCTGGTTTCTGGTTTGTGTTTGTGTACTCTTTACTTCTGGTTCTATGTTTGCTTTTGTGTTTTTGGAATTTTGCAATGTTGCGACAATGTGTTTGAGGATCTAGAGGGGTTTATGGGTGGTTTTTGGTGTTTTGACAGAGGATTGGTGGTGGGCGTTGTGCTAGATGATCAAATCTGGGTTCGAGTTTGTCTGTGCTGGTTCCTAGGTTTTCTTGTGTTTGTTCTTGGATAAAATCTGACATAAGGGTAGTTTAGATCCGGTTGGAACTAACAATTTGGGTTTTAGGGTGTTTTTGATGGCTAACATCATAGAGATTTCAATCAGTGAGGATTCCAGGTCTAACGTGTCACTCAGCACTTCCGATAAGGTATTTATTGACTCGTTATGTGGTGACCTGAGAAGGGGATCGCACAGCGCCGCTACTCTGAGCCAATGAGAAACCGACATGTCACGAATGACATCCCGATAACTCATCAACCCGAAATCGCAAGGCCTTTTGGGTTCAGACTGTTGGTTTACAAAACACTTTCTCGGAAAAATCGTTCTAGCAACCAAACAACACATTTTCAAACGCGGAATTTGAAATGGGCTAAGAGTTTTGGGCTTGCAATAGGAGCCCAATTCGGAAAATGACAAATCACTAAGTAAATACAAGTATTAGAGACGCGCCCCAGGAGATTTTGTACACGAGTAGGAAATAAATAAACAAGTAAATTAGTGAGAAAGTAAATAAACAAGTTACTTCAAAATCCGATAAAGGACCAAAACCATTTCTTGATAAAGTCAAAGGAGAAGACGCCAAGCCCGGCATGTGCCTCCTCTATATGCTTCCCGATCACATCCTCAAAACCTGCACACTGTTGTAGGGGTGAGCTTTCGTCCTGGCATGCCCAGTAGGGGCCGACCCAACCATGTTAGGTTTGAAAGATAATAATAATAATCGAAAATATTTACTACATAATATTGTGTACGTTTATCGAAAATACTTTTAAAATAGGCAACCACAAACATTTATCTCTTTTATAAAACATATGCAGTATGTTTCACACAACTTGGAGCTCCAAGATACTTACTTGCCGGCTAAAATAAAACAAATCGGTGACTGACCTAGTTCGTCATCCTTCGAGAACCGGCCAACTACTCTGTAGTCTTTGTGACTACAAGTAGTGAAAGTGTCCATTTCCTGGCCCTGAGTCTCCTATGACTGGTTCACTGTCTGTACTCACTCTTCCTCGACAAACATAGGAGCACGGCCCCCTCTGGAGGTTCACTGTTAACGACACCGTGGGATCCCTAGGAATCTACGCGTCTAGGTCCCATTCACTCTCAGGTCACAAGTACAAACATACAATGGGGTACAGTATCTCAACATACAAATCTAGCCTCAGTTTTCGTAATCAACAATTATCAGTGATGAAAACACAGGTATCACGAGGCATCGACTAATGAACAACCAAAAACATATTTACAGGCAACATACTATTTTACTAGTGCATTCCACTAGGCCTGGGCATTTTAGCCCGAAAGTCCGAAAACCCGGATTGGACCAATCCGGACCGTCGGGTCCGGGCCGGGCTTTGAGGAAAAAAAAAACATAAAAACTGAAGGCCCAGACCATTAAACTTTTAAATGGCCGGTCCCGGGCCTTGTGATCCAATGACCCTAAAACCCGAAGGCCCGAACACCCCTTATATCCCCTTTCAGATTTTTCATTTTATCCCCTTATATCCCCTAATTTTCTCAACTTTCTGATTCTTCCCCGATCCCTCTCTACTCTATCTTCGAAGAACATAACCCTATATCTCTAGATTTCAATCCAATTCCTTAGTCGAACCCAACCTTCAATCCCATTCAATCCCCTTCTTCACTGCATTATAAATCAATTTCCCAACCCCATCTTCGAAGAACAGAACCCTAAATGGCTAAATTTCCAGATTTCAATCCAATCCCTTGGTCAAACCCATCCTTCAATCCGATTCAATCCCCTTCCTGACTTCGTCAACAATCTGATTTCCCAACCCCAAGCCTCTATTCGAACTTTGAAGAACGAAACCTCAGAACCCTAATTCCTAAATGAAAAATGGAGCTCCAGTTTGTGGGAGTGAGATGGTGGCAGCTTCAGTTCATTCCAGCCGGTCTGAAGGTGTTCAGGAGAGCTCGCCGAGTGAGCCGAGTCATTCGACAGTTGAACCAAGCTCAAGGAGGAAGAGAGAAGCCCGGAGCAGCCGCAGTACCAACCGCCCCTAGGATACCACCTCCTTCAATTTAATGCAATTAGTTTTTCCATTTCATCACTTTCTTCATTTCATTTGGTTTGGATGTTATTTTCTTCATTTTGTAGCCTACTTTGTTGCTTTGTATGATGGGTTAAGCACTACTCTAAACCCAGAAGGTCAGAATCAGAAAGAAATTCTGCAGAAAATGAATATCAGCATAAATGCATAATTGAATATTTGGGCCCGAAATAACCCGAAGGACCAGCCCATTCTTTTCTGGTCCGGGCCTTTCTGGTCCCTGAAGCTGGAAAATGAAATTTGGGCCCGACCCGAACATTTCGGGCTTGGTCCCGGGCCTTGATAAATGCATGTCGGGCTGGGACCGTGCCCAGGCCTACATTCCACACATAGAAAAACCTCTAATAAGGAAGGGACAGCTCACCCTACCTGGATATGGAGTGCTCGTCCACAATGAGATTCGTTCTCGACTTTCAATACTTAGTCCGGTTCCAAATGCACACGCACGAGTCCTTTATAATAAAATTAACCAATGAGTAACTTGACGTCATTAACTTAATTAACCGAGCATCTAAAGCATTCACTTAATTCTCTTAAAGCCCATCGAATTATTCTTTCATCAAACGGAGATCTAGAACTTATGTTTGTAGAGATCTTTCTTTAATAGATAAAACCTATTATCTGTTCCCAAATAATCCAAATGATTGATGTAGCATTTGACGTCCACTTCCCAAGGCACACGCAGAAGCCCTTTATAATAAAATTAACCAATAAGTAACTTAACGTCATTAACTTAATCAATCGAACACCAAAGGCATTCACTTAATTCCCTTAAAGTCCATCAAATTATTTTTTAATATAAAAATCTACTATCCATTCCCAAATAATCTAAATGGTATTGCATTTGAACCATTTGGGATATGGTGATTATACTTAGCACTTTGACTTCACTTCTTTAACCTTTTTACTTTAGAAAAACAAATCCCAATTTCCATTCCCAAATAATTCACTTAACGTAGTAAGCTCATTCGGGATATCGTGATCGTACTTCTTTCCTTAATGTATTCGGGTCAACCGAGTTGACATTTTTACTTAATCTTTAAAACTTAAGCAAACAAATAGTGGTTATCATTCCCGAACAATTTCGTTTCTTAATTTCATTTGGGGATATGATAGCTTTAGAGTACATTAATCGAGATTTTGACTTATTTCAATTATCAACTTCTCCACAATACTAAACCAAATTAATCATCCTTTGTCCACCTTGCAATATGATATTTCCAGATAACAGATTCACCACTTTAATTAATAAAGCCAAGCTTCTCAATACACAAGCAGCATTTTACTCATGCAGTAATACCATAACATCTATTAATACAAACTGCACACGACCATATAGATTCCAGATTGCACAGTTCCCTTACCATTCTTCTTTCCCAAATTAGAAGCCAAATCGTGGAAGCTGCACTTCACCACCATCAACCACTCGAACCTTTAGCAGAAAAACGATACGTTCAATATTAAACACTTAACCAATTTTCAACCAAAACTGAGTTCGAGGTCCTTACCCTTTTCTTGATATCAATTGAATTGACCCAACAGCTTCTCTCCTCTCCAAAACTTCCCAGAATGAAAAAATCCACCAAATCCTCACATAATCCAAATGAACGACAGAATTATGATCCTTAATCCAATTTTTAACCAAATTCATATCTAACACAGAGTCCATGACCCTTACCTCAATCCATTTTCAATGGATACCGACCCAACACTTCTCTTCTCCAAAAATCCCAAATTTGCAGACTCCACAGAACCTCACATTGCAAATCGAACAACATAAATTAGAGCTTTCAATCTAAATCGAATGGAGGCTTCAACCCAGACGAGGTTGGCATAAATTACCTAACAGAGACGATCCAGTGACCGTGAGCGGCGGAGCTAGCTTCTCCCACGCACCAGTGGCGGCGGGTGAAGCGCGTGAGGCGACTCTAGTCGGAGTCAGAGGTCGGGAGTTTGGGTTTCAAAGGATAGTGGAGCTCCGACTTTGTTTATGGGAGCGTTGAAGCTCGATTCGAGCTGGAGATCGGAGAATGAAGGCGTGCAGAACTGGGACCTCCGGCGATGCTTATACGGCATCATCAGGCGTCGGCGGGCAGAGGGGTTTCTGGGTTTTGCTACGCTTTTCTTGTTGAGTAGAACGACGGTGGCGGAAGGGTGTGGAAATTGCCTGAAAATCGATGAGGATCGAGGAACAGTGACGAGCAGTCTTGGGTTGTCGCATGTGAAGGAGGACGGTGGTGCATGGCCAGGATTTTGGTGAGGTTTTGGTCGGAATTATGTTCTGGTTCGAAGGGTGGTGGCGGTGTCAAGAGGTGGGTAGGGCTGGGCTCGGTTCGGTACCAGAGCCGCAGGCCCAAAACCATGTACCGTACCGACCTCGTTTGGTACATAAAATGGAGAACCACTACCAGCCACCTAAGTCGGTATACCAACTTATCGGTATACCGAGAGACTTGGTTGGTATCGGTTGGTTGGGCCTCCAACCGAGTTTATGATTGGGCCAAAATTCCAATGTGACCCATCTGTAATTTA
>BDJD01003963.1:52311-68289 GCA_002564525.1 Rosa multiflora
ACTCCTCGAATTCTTCCTGATTAATCCTTCAATTTTTTCTTGATTTCATCACTCAAGAGTTTCTAATGGGATGGACTCTCATTAAAATAGGAAAATCAGAAATAGAAAAGTTCAAATGAAGAAAGTTTCCTAAAACAAAATAGGAAATATTTCCTAAAATGAAAGAGGAAAGTTTCTAAATGACTTGTCTTTAATTTATGCTCATTTATGCCCTTTTTTACCTATTTTCACCATTTCCGACCTTGAAGTAACTAAAAACATAAACTTTATTATAATTATAAATTTTAAGAGAATAACTTAGCCAAATGAGGGAAAATACATATTAAAAACGTCACACTTTGTGCTCCTATCAGTCGGCAGCTCAAAACATTAAGCAAGTCGCTCTAGACCCAAAATGTTATAACCAAATCAAAAGGATATGTCACCCCGTGACCTCTGAATCTCCAGACCCCCGGTTATCAGATTCAAAACATTAAAATCTCATTAAAGCAACTCACACCAAATCTTGACACTTTTCAAACAATAGAAATTCCCAATTCCTAACACAATGTTTCCCGAAAAGTCAAGCCTCAAAACAATATAATGAAATCCATTAATCCATATTGTTTAAATTACCCATCAACCCATAAGAATATACATATTTCACGTGTGTGTGTGTATATATATACACGTGGTCATTCACTCAGGAATGCCTCTAATACCAACTATAGTTTGCAGTTAACTAAATAACTCTCAAAACGATAAGGTAACTCCGTTCGTAAATGAACATTGTGAGATTTCTCACATTAGAATCCTGCTACGTCTTTTATATAGAACCGAACTACACTCTCACCAACAACTCATCCAAATCACCTTGAGAAGCACCTAATCACCGATGACCATAAATAAGTATATGAATCACCAAGTGATTAAAGTTCGAATCCCCTAATCGAACAACCACCCTGTAAGTAACGTCAATCGAGGCGAAACCTCATCCTATACCACCCAAAGTCTCCGGAATGCTTTTACGATCAATGTGACAAACCCATAAGTCGGTTGGATAGTTGGATCCTCACGGATCGATAACCAAATCTATCAAAAACGGTAAAAACCATAACATATTCATACGTTATCCAAAAATTACGTATTATATATCGAAATGCTCGTATCGATGAGTAGATGATAAATAACATAAGAAACCATCCCTTACATGGCTGGAACACCTCCAAAGAGCCGCCACAGGCAGTGGCACAAGCACCACTAGCCAAAACTCAAAACCACCTTAATCTAACCCTCCAAAATGTCAAGAACACCAAATAGAACAATTTTAATACTTTGGCCTAGATCACGGCCTATCGCTGTCGCAAGCCGAGGATCACTGTTCACCGTGAGTTGATCAGATTCCAAGTGAATCGATCAAAAATACCACCGTGGATCGATTGAGGAGGCTCATACGAACTTAAAACAGAAGGTTTGATGCCATGGGGTTGCCGGAGGTAGGATTTCCGACCGGGTCCAACTACACTCGGGTTTGCCACTTTGCTGCACCACTGTGACCGAGAATCGACACTAAAGGCCACCACCAGGAGGACCAGAACAAGGAGACGAAGAGGTCTGTCCAGGTCCCGTCGCTAGAGGTTGCCGGAGCTGGTTTCTGGGTTTGGGTCGGGTCTGACTCAAAGAAGAAAGAGAACAGAGATTTTCTGATTTTCGAAAATGGAATCCCAAATGAAAATAGTAAATTTCCAGAAATGGAAATTTCTATTTGTAGTGGTTTCCAAAAATATCCAAAACTTCTGCAGACCATAACTTCCACATATGAACTCCGATTTCTGCGTTCCACATGTCCACGAACTCGTATGGACTCGCTTTCGTGAAGGAAGTTTTTAGAGAAACCCAACGAATAAAAAGTCAACCTTTGCGCTGAAACAGTTTCGCTCCATCCACGAGCCACGAAACCGTCTAATTAACCACTAATCAAATTCTGAAAAATCCTCAGAAAATAATAACGAAATTTTGGGACATCACACGGCGGCAGAATGATGTCGAAGAAGATGCTGAGGGGGTGGACAAGATCTTGGTAACCATTCGACAGCAAAAGAAACCGAGGCAGGGCAAGCAGTAGGTGATCGTTGCCGTTGTTGGGGAGGTGCCGACGAGCAGCATAGATTCCATTGCCTCCTACACGGAGTTCCTGATTGACATTGAGCGGGAGTTTCTGTTTCATATTTGTGAACGGCTCGGGTTTGGCGGTATGGGTGGCACAACGCGCCCCACAGTCTTCCAGCAGTCGGCCTTCAGCCATCTAGTGGTTGGGCTGAATGAGCTGTTCCTAGCAGCATTGAAGTCGTCTCTCGTTGAGCGGCAGCTGCGAGAAGAAGTTGAGGGTCTCTAACGGGAGCTGGCGAAGAGATCGAGGTAGCTAGCAGACTCAAGCGTGCACTGGCGCAGGCAAAAGTAGATCTAGTAGACACCTGAGGTAAGCTGGACGTCACCATTACCCGGGATGTTGAACGAAACACCAAAGTGTTTGAGTTGGAGCAGGAGATGGAGAGGTTGAGGGAGAAGCTGACAGCGAAGGTTAAGCGTATTAACATAGTTCAGTGCGAGGTCAATGCCAAGGTTAAGGAGATCAACCGGCTCGAGGGCGAGGTTGCTCGGGTATAGGCTGAAAAATGCCAGATAGGCACCGCTGCTATCGAGGCCTACAAGCAGTCACAGGAATTCAAGGATTCTCTGATGGCGGCTGCGAAGGCTGGTGCCACGGCAAACTTCCGTATGTTGGACAAGAAGGGCATCATCAATTAGGACAAAGCTCCTCAACCAACTGGGTTGTCGAGTTAGTCGGCATTCTCCTAGGGTGGGCCTAATGCTGATCAGCCTAAAGGTGCACGGTCCGATAGTGGAGAGACGATCCAGCGGATGGGTGGAGGATTCCAACAAACACCCATAATGACGACCTCGGACTTGTCCCGCGCCCAATACATGAGGGCTCACACGGGGGAAGATGGTACTATTATTACGTCGAGCCCCACTGCCCCAGGGTCTGACCAGATGAGCCACTCGGTAGTTCAGACTGCGCCGGTTGATGGTGATGGCGCTGCCACCCCCCTAAAGGAAACCTCAAAGACCAGCTTTGTTGTTTTTGTTTTTTTTTTTTTTTTTTTTGTGTTGACGCTAAGGCATTTGTATCAGACATCATTTGGTTGGGTAGTCCCAGCCTAAATTTTAATACAAAGTTATGCTTTTGCTTTGCATTTGCGAGTTTTTCTAAGTGTTGGATTGCTGCTGGCGACTTCTTGCTATCTTTCTTCGATTTGTCGTCGTACCGCTAGAGCTTTTTCTTTTGACTCTTTTGTCTCTCAATGAAACATTAAACGAATTAAAATTGTTCAAAGTGCACGAAGTTAGTGGACGTGGTCCACTAACATTGCTGGCTTTGACAATTGCTTGTTTGTGCTGTAACGAACAATGATTTAAATAATTCCTCGTTTCATTGATAGCTGACTGGTCAGCATTTACAAAAGAGTGAGAGTACCCATTGGGTAGCTTCTCTTAGCTAAATATTGTACAAAAGTTTAGCTAAGTCAAGATGCTCGTGGGTTAGCGGTAGCATTATTTGTAATAATACTGAAGGTGTTCAGTGTTCTAAGGGTGGGTGGACGTGACACCATCCTTATTCTTCAAGTAAAATGTGTCGGGGCTGGCTACCTCTACTATTTGATACAGCCCTTCCCAAGAAGGACGAAGTGCCGTTCGTGGTGGAATGACTTCTTTCATGACCTAGTCCCCCAATTGGAGGTTTCTGGCCTTGATTCTGGCGTTGTAGAAACGCGATACCCGCTGCTTGTTTTGCAAGTTGTCCAAATGAGCTTTGTGGCGCTTTTCTTTGAGGAGGTATTTATGGAGGTTGATGCCATCGTCGTTGGTTTTGGCATCGTAGCCTTCAACCCTAGCGGTGGGTTGTGTGACCTCGATGGGGAGGACTACTTTTGTGCCGAACATCATACAAAACGGTGTTTCTCCGTTGGCGGATGTTGGGGTTGTCCTGATGGCCCAAAGGACTTCTGGGAGCTTTTCAGCCCATAAGCCCTTGGCGTCATCGAGCTTTTTCTTGAGCAATTTCTTGATGATCTTGTTTACTGCTTCTACCTACCTGTTGGTTTGGGGGTGTGCCACAGATACGTAGCGCATCTTGGTATCTAGATTAGCGGTGAAGGCTATGACCTCCTCGTTGTTGAAATATGCCCCATTATCTGTGATGATGGTGTGGGGTACCCCATTATCGTTGTTGAAATGTGCCCCATTATCTGTGGTGATAGATGTTTAGGAGTCATATCCTTGAAATGTGTAGTCCTGATTTTAGGGTTTAACTATCCATTTGTTGTTGTAATCTATGGCGACGATGATGTACTTGAATTGTCCTCTAGCGGTTGGTAGTTTTCCAACAAGGTTGAGGCCCTAAGTGGAGTGGACCCATGGGCCGATGATTATTGATAGAGGTTCCGCTGGCGCATGTGGGAGGTCAGCATATTGTTGGCACTTATGGCAGGACTTGGAGACTTCCATGGCGCCATCGCCGAGCGTGGACCAGAAGTACCACTGCCGCATGGTTCGATTTGCCAAAGATCTAGCGCCTGAGTGATTTCCGCACTCACCTAAGTGACAAACTTTAATGTTTTTCAACTTGAAAACCAATGCATGATTCTTAAATAAATACGGCGCCAAATCTAAGTATTACCTGATGGCCGGTTCCATAGACCCACTACACGACCTTACCTCAAGTTAATTGATCACCAGGTAAGTGTAGCAAGAGTCTTGACCAATCAGTTCAAAGGAGCTAAAGTCTTTTCAAAATTCAATGCAAAGTCGGGTTTTTGGCAAGTCAAGATGCATCCAGATAGTGTTCCTCTCACTGTATTTGGAACACCACAAGGTCATTATGAATGGGTAGTAATGCTCTTTGGCCTAAAACATGCCCCTTCAATCTTCCAAAGAAAGATGGATGACATCTTCAAACATGTCACTGAATTCTGTGTCGTCTATATTGATGACATCCTGGTCTTCTCAAAAAATAGAGAAGAACACATGAAACACCTTCATGAGGTTTTTAAATTGATAGTTCAGCATGGAATCATCTTAGGAGAAAAGAAAGTCTTCTTTATCCTAAATGAAGTTGATTTTCGTGGTATAAATATTAAGAATGGAGTGATAAAACTCCAACCCCATATCCTTGAAAAAATCTGGAAATTCCCAAATAGAATTCCAAATGCTAAAAGTCTAGAAAGATTTTTAGGAGTCATTAACTATGGGAGAGATTTCATTCCTAAAATCTCGGGATTAACAGCAATATTATCTCCTAAAACAAGTTCCAAAAGAAAATGAAACTTCACTGAAGATGATGCAAAATTGTGAAGCAAATAAAAGCCCTCTACAAAAACCTCCATTCTCTCTAACAACCAAAAGAAAATGATGAAATCATTCTCCAAACTGATGCTAGTGATAATTATTGGTCCGGTGTTGTTCCGGCAAAACCGCTTGGAACTAACATTGAAAATATATATAAATCTTGTAGTGACAAGTTCACCCCTGCATAAGAAAATTATCCTACAGGAGAAAAAGAAATCTTGGCTGTCAAGAAAACAATTTTGAATTCTCCAACTTTTCTAGGAAAACCTTTTACTGTAAACACCGATTGTGCTAGAGTAAAGAATTTTAAAAATTTTAAACTTGACAAAACCGCTGATAGAGGAAGATTTGAAAATTGGCAATTATTTCTTAACCAATATGATTATAATGTTGAATTAAGTGCAAGAAACAAGAACTATCTTCCAGACGCCCTAACAGGAGAAACGGCAATGTTCAGTCGAAAAGAAGGCGATGAAGGTCGCAATCCTAGAAACCGAAGGACAGGAAAAGAACCTGAAAATGCTGAGGAACCCAAAGAAAAAATCCTCAAAAGATTTTTGCTAGGTCCAAAAGAACTAGCCACAATTGATTAATCCCAGGGTAAAGGATTGGCTAGCCTGTCTCAAACGGCAGACGGTAAAGGCTCATCAAGACCGTTTAAGGCTGTTGCTTTGCCAAAAAGTAAAATAACTTTATCAAGACTTATAACTGTTTTTAATTATGAATTAAAAACTTTTGAAGAACCTATGTTCAAAACTTCCAGAAGGTTAGCTTATCACCAAAAGATGATTTTAGATAACCTTTTGTTTGCTTTTCAAGAAAGGAATAGTGGTCTCATGTTCCCAGCTTTGCTTGCACTAGCTGAAGAACTTCATGAAAATGCTAGACCACCAGTTTCTTCTATGAAAATACACAGCAGAATGCTGTCCAGAATGAAAAAATTCAATATCTTGAAGATCCTACACGTGCTAGAGTCCATGTTTTAGCACTAAAAGAATCAGAACGGTTCAACTTTAATAATCTTATTGGAAGTCTCAATTCCTCCGCAAACCCTCTTTATTGTCCTTGGATCATATGTGGTCAATGTTCAGAGTGAACATCCTCAAGAACACAAGTTCTGGCTTGTTGAAAACGGTTTTGTCCATAATCTCTGGACCAAAACAAATGATGATCTTAAGGGATTGCCCCCCATCATAGTTAACACAATCAAGAATGTTTGAAAAAACGATTGCATTCTTAGGTTGAAGTTCTGTTCTACTCCACCAGAATGGATTCAGAAGAGAAATGGTGAAGTTAATTATATTTCTCCACACCATTATTAATAATTATTCAAGGAAAATATCTTCAGCCTGCATGCGAAGGATATAATGGCCAACCAAATTCTAGCCTACCCTGGATGAAGGCTATGTCTCTAGAATACATCAAAAAGTTCATCGAAGAAGATACTAAAAATACATTCCTAGCATCAGGAGAGAAAATCATAATTACTGCATATGACCATCCTGAAGTTGTTAACAGTGACATTTTTCTATCTCTCAAGAAAAAGGAAATCGAGTCCACTCTGGCCTTTCTTCAGTGGATCAAAAAACTTGAAAATGACAACTACTACAAAATGTATGAAGACATAGATGTAGAGGACAATGGAAGCAAAGCCAAGATGGAAAGTAACTCTTTTGTCCTAGGTTACAATTTAGAAACAGATGAAAACATGTAAAGCAGCAGGTGTAGAAAAGCACTGAAAGCAACTTTGGCTTTTTCTAAAGATGCTTTTGCTTTTCAAAAAGAAGAAGGTGAAAAACATTTCACCTAAAGGAATCTGCTTTTCGTCAGACGACCTTAATCATTCGGAGCACTCACAAAAGCATAAAATAATAGAGTTGTGCAGTACACTTTTGTGTTTTGAATTCTAGTTTGAGTTCCGCTCTTTATATAGGGAGCCTTAGTTTTAGTTTGTAAGGCATCAGAAAATTGAGTAGAAGAGTCTTCACTCAAAAAGTAAGAAAGCCATAGTAGCAGTGTGCTCTTTCCTTCCTGTAAAATCTAATGTGGAGTGGTGTGCTTTCATTTCAAGTAAGTATCTATAATCATCCACATGGACAGCTAAACAACTTTTTAGTTATTTACCTAAAAATGAGGCTCTGAGTTCTTAGTTTGTAACTATGTTTAAATAAATAATTTCAAATTGTTCATCCACTTCGTCAGTATTTCAAGTTTATGTTAGTAATTTATGTTGTTTTTAATCTATTTTCTGCCAATATTCTATGACGCCTTTAAGTTTATATTTTTTGTTTCTAAGGAAAATTTGCATATGCTTAGGATAGAAACAAGCAGCAGTGATTCCGCCTGTTAAAGTAACCATTAGGCAGGGAGCCGTTAGGTGAAAAACTTGGGCATGTTGAAAGCTAGTTTTGTTTTTCTCAGAAGTTTGAAACGAAGGTTTTTCCTAAGAAAATAGTAAAATCCAAACTAAAAGTCAGCATAGGATGCATTAGGCACTACCCTTATAGGTTTTTTTCCTTTAAGATTTGTGTAACTGGGTACAATACCTGCACTTATATGAGCATTTGCCTAAACCTTAATTAGCTATAAAAGAGCCACGCTCATTATACCACCAACAGTATTAACAGCTATCAAGGGGGTGACCTACGGAAACACCACGAAACAGGCTATCGCCTAAACTCTGACTCAACCCAAGTTTACCGCTAACGCGCTGCCACGCACTGCGCTAAGGTTAATTACCTCGCTGAAGCATTAGAAGCTGGGAGTAGAGGCATATCAGTCCCACATCGAAACCAAGGAAGAGATCAGTCTCTTCCTCACCTATAAAAGGTCCACTCCTATCTCTTCATTAATTACACATTTACTACTTACCTAACGTTATCTTGTCAACATAAATACATTGACTAACTTAGGCATCGAAGTAGAGAAGATCGCCCACCGCGGTCTGCCTCTGACGCCCTGTGTATTTTATTTGAATACAAGTGGAAACATCAAGATCACTACAAGTAGCGGTCCGCCTTACGGGTAACGTTTAACGAGGTTTAGCTACCGCTGAATCTCAGACATTAACATCGGTGTCGTCTGTGAGAATCCTTGAGCAAAAGTTCATCCCACCATAAAAATCACCATGACTAACGGTAGTAGGGAAGTCGCCGATGGGAAACGGACCATTCCGTCAACCCCCAACCCACCAACCTCGCGACTAACGTTAACCGCGCACTCTTCAATACTCTTGTCAACCCCTGCGTGGAGCCCCAGGATACACCCCAGGTCCCACGAACTCAAGAGATAGCGGAGGCTTACTTGAGCAACAGTCGCCAAGTATGAGCTGGCACTGGCAGACCTCCATAAGGCAAACAAGGAGCTAGAGCAGGAACGCAAGAAAAAGGCCAAAGCTTAGAGACAAGTGGCCACGCTGATGTCAAGATTTGACGAACTAAAGAAAGCACTGGAGGCAAACGCTAACTCAGCACAGAGCTAACAATCACAAAGTGCCTGGCATAGTCGACCCAGAGGTGGAAGGTTGATACCAGCGCCAATAATACAGATGCAAGTACCGCTGAACCCACTTGAGCTGGTAGGACTAGGTCCTCCACCTCCACCACATCTAATGATAGAACAGGAGGTGGAATCACAACCGCGCACCAACCACAACGCAACCAGGGAAAGAACCGAGGGAAACCCACCGGCCCCTAGGCGGGAGTTAGAACAACGGAACCTCCAGGCAAAACTTGCTAGCGATGCAACCTCACTAATCCTGGAAAGAATGCAACAACTGGAACAATGATACGTGCAAAAGCATTCACCAATTTAAACCCTGAAAATGTCGAGCGTTAGTATAGGATTAGAAGGGATCGTTCAAGCCGGGGATTGAGGGTGCTTACATGTGAGAAACAAATTAAAAGAAAGAATATACAAATTCACACGAAATTATTAGATCATGTACAAGTTAAGTTAGAATTAAATTAGAAATCCATATACAACACAAATACAAACAACAAATCCTAATTAAACTCTAACTACACAAATTCATGTCAACACAAACACATATTACTATTCATGAAAACACTATTCACCAAATTAAAATATATTTCCAGATTATATTTTATACAATTTATGATTTCATGCAACCTAAAAACCTAAAACCGATTTTATTTATTTACAACTATACAAGAACATCAAGAAACGAAAACAAGGGGGTTTTTGAATATCAAAAGCATAAATTTTCAGAAAAAAAAATAAAGAATAAAAATCGTTTCTATACAAAGGTGGGAAAAGAAGAATTTTTGGGAAACAATTCATCAAGAACCATTCAAGAACAACATATTCATGCATCCCTTAATCTTCATTAATTGCCAAGAACACCATTAATCAAGACACAAAGATCAAAGCAACCAATGTCCCTTTTAACTTTCTTTCTTATGTTAATCGAAATAGCAAAGCACTAGACCAATTTATTTCGAAAAGTAGACATCACACATACGTTGAAAATCCGTTTTCAAATCATTAAGTTCAAGAAAGAATTGATGAACATGCAAATCCAAGCACTCAAAGCAAGTCAATTCATCACATGCATAATCTGATTTAGACTCAAAGAAAGCCTTTACTACTTATTTCGAATTAAGGTTCACAAAGCATCAACCCTAATTACTATCAAGTTACATGCAAGTCATCCTAATTGTTTGTCAGACTTAGAAAATCGTTAACATGTAATGAAGCATAAAACCAGATTATTATTCTTTAATTTCGGCAACTAAACAAGATCAAGAACACATGAACACATCAAACATGAAAGAACCATCCAAATCGCATCCAAAAATCAGTTTGTCACATCATAGTTTCGGTTTACACAACAGAAATTCCAAAGCAGAAATTCTAACTACAAGAAAGCCAAAACCGTAAAAATACATGAATTACTAGCAAGTTACATGCAAGTCATCTATGTTTCGAACCAAGTGAATCGTTAACATGTAATGAAGCATAAAAATCAGATTATCATTCTATCAATTAGGCAAACAACAAAGATCAAGAACACATAAACACATTAAACATGAAAAGAACATCAAAATTGAATCTAAAAATCAGTTTGTCACATCATAGTTTCAGTTTACACAACAGAAATTCCAAAGCAGAAATTCTAACTACAAGAAAGCCAAAACCGTGAAAATACATGAGAAGATGATGGTGTGGACAACGCTTGATCACGTCCCAAGGTCCAAAGCAGCTCCAAGGTGGTGCACAAGTGTTGATCACGGCTAGGAAGATGGATGGTCACGGCTTTGCTCCTTGAAGATTGCGAAAACCTGAAAACTAGAGAGAACAAGTGAGAATACGAAATTGTGGAGAAAATTGTTCACCTTGAAACGTCTAATACACAAGGTATTTATAGGAGGACGTTCCAAGGCTCTCCCAATCAGTTTCTACTTGGCTTCTCTTAGTTTGTGTTGATCTAGGACTTCTTTGACACAAAACAGATTTCCGGCAGGATTGACCTCAGTCCACTAAAATGACCATAACTTTATCTAGAAAATAGCTATTGATGAACCGTAAAAAGCTCTAGAAACTAGACATCCGTAGATTTCCAACCATATAAAGATCATAATTTTCTGAGCTCTGAGCGATTTTTGAAACTCCGTTGAATTTGACTGATCTGCACAGGCAGATTTCCGAATCTGTAATGGATTTGACTTTTAAAGCACAAGTTGAGTCCAATTCGATTTTCCTTTGCATCACATGCCTTTCACATGTCTTCCACGCCTATTCTGAAGTAGAAACGTCAAGAACTCCCTAGAACCTTCAAGAATCTCATGGCAATTTCAATCCAAACTCAACAAGAAGTCCAAATTCCACATTGCTTTGTAATTCGAATCTGTTGTTGCTTCCTCTCCCATATGCACGGCATATGACCTTCTTGAGACTTCTAGATGCTTCTTGTACGTTCCATAGACTTTTCCTAGCTTCAACAGGTCTCCTAGTATGAGTAGAACTCCATATGCAAGTAGGTTTCCTAGTTGAATACAAACTTCTTTTCTGTGATTCTTCTACACTCTTCCCGAACCTTCTTGAGTAATCCTTATCCAACAGGGACTCCTTGTCACACTAGGATTCCTTATCTGAGTAGAATTGGGTTTCCTTTTCCAAGTAGAACTTCTAATTTCCGCGACTTAAGCGTTTGAATCCAAGTCAGCTTCTGATTCCTACTCCAACTAGGATTCATTTTCCTAGTCAAACTGGGAGAACTGCCATTTCTTCATTTCTTTCCATTTCTGCGCCACTTGTGCATTCCTTAGCCATTTTTGAACCTTGAGACTCCCTTTTCACCTGAAAAACACTAACTAAGTTAAATTGATCAAGATAAAAGAAATAACTTAGCAAAATATAGGGTTTAAACATTATTAACGTCGCATTTTATGCTCCTATCAAACAAAGACTGATCCGGGCTGAGGCAGGTGCCCCAAAGACAATCCAAACCCCGCTCTTTGCATCAAGACCAGGATAGTTCACCGCCAGAATCTTGCAAGCCGTCAGACCAGCACATGCAAAAACCCCCCAAAAATGGCACAGTATAGCAGCCTCACAGATCCTTTCGTCCATATGGACACCTTCAAGAAGGTAACCAACAACAAGGGGTTCGATGACTCCACCCTCTGCCATTTGTTCAGCGAGACATTGGATAGTGAGGCAATAAGCTGGTTCTTCGAATGCCCATCGAGGTCCATTGACTCATTCCATGCACTATCGAACGCCTTCTTATCGCGATTCATCCTCTTAGCAGCAGGACATCATAACACAAGTCAGCTCTTCAACGTCATGCAAGGCACAGAAGAAACATTGAAGGCGTTAGTCACAAGGTGGAGAGCTGTGACATCTTGGTGCCGCGACCTTGACAAAAAATGGCACTGGCAGCCTTCAAGCAAGGACTTCTAAAAGGACCATTTCTCTATCATCTCAACTACAATTACCCAAACGCTGCGTATGACAACATCATGAGCGAGGCCGTCCTCCAAGCACAGGCAGAGTTCATTACATATGGACAAACACCACCGCCTCCACAAACGGCTGCTAAGTCAACTCAACCTTCCTCCAGCCAATAGGAAGCAGCTAATAAATCTCCCGCCACACCCTCAACTTGCAAAAAAAAAAGAGAATGGCAGTAGAACAACTACCAGAGCAAGCAATAAAAGGACTAGCAATATCACAACAATGCCAATCGCTCTTTCCACAGTGACAACCGCAGCAAGCAGGCAAAGTCCTCCCAGTGGTACGCAGTGGTCACAGTCCTCACAGCTTCATATGAGGAGATATATGATCAGTGCAAGGATCAAATCCCACCGCCATACCCAAGAAAATACACGAGAGTAGGGAAACCGAGGAACACTGGCAAGTTATGCAAATACCATGAAGACAGCAATCACAACACCAACAGTTGCAATGCCCTTAAAACAACAAACGAGACCCTGTATTGGGATGGCAACTGGAGCAGTTCAAGGTGCAGCAACCACCACCAGTAGTAGCCAACATCGAGCCTATGCGCCGCATCAACACCCTAAAGAAGTTTGCAACATCCGCTAAGCTACCAAGATCTTGGTGGGAGCCCATAACCTTCTTCGAGGAAGAGGAAAGCGAAGTACATCTCCCCCACGAAGACCCATTCTTGATCGATGCAATACTCGACAAATGGTTAGTGAGGAGGATCCTGGTTGACAGCGGATCCGTTGTCAATGTCATCTTCAACAATTGCCTCAACCAACTCCAAGGGAACAGAAAGCTACTACAGGACCACGAACCGCTACTTAGTTTCTCCAGTGACGTCACACAACCACTGGGTTCTGACTATATGCGCCTATCCATTGATGCCAGCCAATGCACAGCGGAGATACACACCGAGTTCATCGTCGTCAACTACTTCAGCTCTTACGACGCCATCATCGGCTGACCAACACTCAACAAGTTAAAATGCATCATTTCCGGATATATGCTTCTCATGAAGTTCCCTACACCCAACGGCATGGGCTGTGTGAAAGGAAGCCAATAGCTAGCATGAGAATGCTACTCAACAACGGTGACACAATCGATGTGCCATTAGGAAATCCTAACGGTAGGAAATCATCTACCTCTGACGGATAGGATTGACGACCCTAGAGACGACGAGAAGAAGTATGTAAAAAAGGAACCTGTCAACCCAGAAACATCTCTATAGGTCATCGGCATCTCTGACGAGCACCCTGAGAGGACGGTTCGCATACGCGACCAACTCTCCCCTGAGATAGTTGCAGAACTCACACAACTTTTGTGAGAAAAGGTCGCCGTGTTCGCATGTTCATACCTGATATGGCAGGCATCTCCCCTAAAATTGTTACGCCCAAATTAAGCATCAAACCATCTTTCTATCCAATCAAACAGAAGATAAGGGCCTTTGACGAAGAAAGATATCATGTAATAGGGGAAGAGGTAGCAAAGCTACAAAGAATTGGGTTCATCCGCCAAGTCAATTATCCCCAGTGGATCTCCAACTTGGCCATGGTAAAAAAGCCCAGCGGAAAATGGTGAATGTGTATAGACTTCAAAGGTCTCAACAAGGCATGCCCCAAAGATAGTTTCCTGCTGCCACGCATTGACCAACTGGTCGACCCAACAGTGGGACACAAACTGTTCAGCATGATGGATGCTTTCTCCGGATACAATCAAATCAAGATGAACCCTGGTGACCAAGAGGGCACCACCTTCACAACTGACAAAGGCCTATACTGCTACAACGTTATGCCCTTCGGGTTGAAGAATGTAGGAGCAACGTACCAGCGGTTGATGAACGTCATGTTTGCAGAACACCTCGGCAAAATAATAGAGGTATACGTGGTCGACATGCTGGTAAAAACCATTAAAGCTAGCGGACACATGGTAAACCTTCGTATCATATTCGCCATTCTTTTAGCCTTTGGTATGCTCTTCAACCCCGAGAAATACTTTTTCGACATCACCACTAGCAAATTCTTGGGCTACATCATTAGCGAGTGGGGCATAGAAGCTAACCCCGACAAGGTGCAAGCCATCCTCAACATGAAATCCCCAGAGTGGAAGGTGCATGTTCAGAGCCTCCGAGGCAAGCTAACCGCTCTATCCCACTTCATCTCCAAGCTCAATGACAGGTGCCTCCCATTCTTCAAAGCCATGAAGAAGACCCACAAAAAAGAAATTGATTGGACTCCAAACTGTGAGGCTGCCTTCCAGAGTTTGAAGAAGCACCTAGTGGCAATCCCACTCCTCTCCATACCTGTACAGGGTGAGATACTATACATATACCTCGCGGTAGCCATGTCAGCACTAAGCTACGCCATAGTATGAAGAGAGAGGCAAGACAAGCTCCCGATATTCTACGCCTATAGGGGTATGAACGGAGCTGAGACAAGATACACCCCCCTAGAGCAGCTCACTCTCGCACTCATCGTCATCGCTAGACGCCTCCGCCAATACTTCCAAGCTCATACCATTCATGTCCTGACAAATCAACCGCTAAGGCAAGTAATTCAGAACCCTGAGCACTCTGACCGCCTAAGCAAATAGACAATCAAGCTAAGTGAGTTCGATATCGAATATAAACCACGAACCGCTATGAAAGACCAGGCGGTAGCGGACTTCATTGCTGAGCTTACTAAGCGCCAGGACGAACCTACCATGAGTACAAAAGAAGGTGACACCGCCATAACAACCACTCAGAAGCCCACATCCAGGCAACAGTCAGAATAGAACCGCCATGTCGACGGCTCTGCCTATACCAAGGCCTGTGGAGCGGGAATCATCTTGACAGGGCCAAGGGGACTAAATGTGGAGTACGCGCTGAAATTCAACTTCACAGCTTCAAGCAACATGGGGGAATATTAAGCACTCATTGCAGGCCTGCTTCTCGCCATAGACTAAGGCTCCAATAGTGTCAACATATTCAGCAATTCCCAACTTGTCGTCAACCAAGTCAACGACAACTTCCAGGCCAAGGAAAAAATGACGTACTTAGGGTACATAAAAACACAACTCAGAAAATTCAAGTTCCATTCCATCACACAAATCCCCAGAGAAACAAAAACGCAAAGACAGACTCTCTGGCAAGACTAGGAACTGCTCAACCACACTGATAGGAGCATAAAATGCGATGAATTTATAGTTCAAACCTTTATACTTTTGCTTTGTTTATTCCTTAAAAAGATCAATTTAACTTTGTTATTTTCTTAGGTACTTTGAGAAGCAGTTAAGGAGAAAAGAGAGCTACAATGGGGAAATCAAGGCACTTCACATGAAGTAGTGATGCAAAGGATGGATTCTGTTCATTCATTGATCCTAAAACTCAAGGGAAGATGGAGAAAGTTTCTGTGAAAAAGAGTTGCAGAGAAGCAGAAAATAGAGTACTAGAGTCTGCCTTATTTTCTTCTGTTTTGGGAAGCTGTTTTGAAGAACCTTCGAGTGGAATTTTGAAGAAAGGGCTATCGAAATTTGAAGAATGATAGGAGCATTTTAATGCGACGTTTTACTTGTTTTTCCCTACATTTCTTGCGTTATTTCCTTAATAAAACCCTGTTTAGGAAAGTTTCCATTCTTTGA
>BDJD01003963.1:94426-125505 GCA_002564525.1 Rosa multiflora
CTATTTTATAATAATTGAATAAATGTTGTTGTTGTTGGTTGAAATAATGAACTACTAGTCTGCTACTGCTTTGACTATTTATAATTCTGCTACTGTGATTTGCAGCTTTGCATTGTTTATGGCTTTATGCTACTGTGACTTGCAGCTTTGCATTGTTTATGGCTTTATGGCTTTAGTAGTTTAGTTTATTTGTTTATGGCTGTACTAAATAATGAAGTAATGAACTAAGTACTTGAGTTGATGAACTGCTACTTGAGTTGAGCAGCTTGTGACATTGTGATTGTGTTTATGTGTTACTTGAGTTTATCTTTTGTTGGCTTTTGTTTGCAGATTTGGTCAATTTGGAATTTTGGATGCTTTAGTTTGCAATTTTGCATAGTTTGCATAGTTTGTTTGCAGATTTGGTCCATTTGGATGCTTCAGTTTGCAATCACTTTGCACAGTTTGCAATGATGCAGAATGCAGTAAGTTAAATAGTTAATGAGTCAATCTGGAGATTCAGGACAAACAGAATTCTTGGCCCGAAAAACCAATAGACCGAACCGACTGTTTCTGGGTCGGTTTATCATCGGTCTCTTCATTCTGTAAAAACCGATCCGGACCGAACCGACAGTGTCGGTTTCAGACTCGTTTTTCTAACTTTTCAGACCGAACCGATCCAAACCCAGCCCTAGTTGATATGTTGTTGAATGGAATGGGTTAGGTACGAAACTGTCCATGGTTAATTTGATTAATGAAAGAGATTAGTGTTGGATTGGTGATGAATAAGAGTAGTTTGCTCAAGACGGTAAACAATGACAATGTCTATTGATGCGGCTAAAATAGCCTCAAAATTTAACCCTGCAAAATGTAGTTGTCAGTATAGGATAAGCAGGGATCATTCAGTCCAGGGATTGTAGGGTACACCCTACACAAAGAGGTCAATTAACAAATAAAAGAATAAAATGGGGGTTTTCAAATTTGGTTCCTAATTTACTCAAAATAAAAACGAAACAAATAAAACTATATACAATTATCGACTTCACTAACCTAGACCAATACCACTCGGAAATTACTAAGTGTAAAAACAAAAAATTCATTTCAACATGCTACAAAAATGTGCCCATCTTAAATGCCTAGATAAGAGCCCAAATGAAAAGCCTCAGCGGATCAATCCATCTATCTGATTCGTTCTAATGTAGGTTTGGATCAGAAAAGTCCTTACCAAGCCTAATACTACTAATTTTCGAAAACACTCAGCATAATTCTCTTAACTAGTAGTATTATCTAACCCTCGAATCAACTCACACGTGTAAATTAACCATTACATATAGAATTTAACACGTAATTTCCAGAATCGTTTAATCATTAAAGCATGACTTTTACCACTCGTTAGAACTAATTACTACTTGTTTAACTCAGCGTCTTAACAAAAAATAATTGCTCTTGGGAAATTAAGCAAACACACAAGAACTCTCACCGTTATTCTAGCATGCAAACTTATTAACCTAACTCTGAAAATTACCTAAACACGTAAAAGGGCACAAGATTGTAACATGCCTCATAAAAGAATTCTGGAAATTAACTCAATAATAAACTGAAAATCTCAAAAATATTAATAAAAATATTCTGAAAATTTCATGTCTCCAATCACACAACTCGAAAATCCAAACACACAAAACCAAAATAAAAATTGTAAGTAGAGTCATAGTTACACGTTGAAGCTTTCCTCAGCGGCTTAGCAACACGGTGATGAACTCGTCTCTGCTATGGTGGTGGAGCGTCCTTGACTCAACGCCTAAGAGCTTCGTAGATTGATGGATGGATGGTGGTCACGGTCTTGTAGTTAAACCATGACTTTTACCACTCGTTAGAACTAATTACTACCTGTTCAACTCAGCGTCTTAACAAATAACAATTGCTCTTGGCAAATTAAGCAAACACACAAGAACTCTCACCGTTATTCTAGCATGAAAACTTATTAACCTAACTCTGAAAATTACCTAAACACGTAAAAGGGCACAAGATTGTAACATGCCTCATAAAAGAATTCTCGAAATTAACTCAATAATAAACTGAAAATCTCAAAAATATTAATAAAAATATTCTGAAAATTTCATGTCTCCAATTACACAACTCACAAACCCAAACACACACAACCAAAATAAAAATTGTAAGTAGAGTCATAGTTACACGTTGAAGCTTTCCTCAGCGGCTTAGCAACACGGTGATGAACTCGTCTCTGCTATGGTGGTGGAGCGTCCTTGACTCAACGCCTAAGAGCTTCATAGATTGATGGATGGATGGTGGTCACGGTCTTGTAGGAGATGGAGGTTTGAGGAGTGAATTAGGCAATCTTGGAATGGTTTTTGGCCAAGAAGTGATAGGCCAAGAATTATCTTGGTCAGGAAGTGATGTTAATTCTATTCCGGACGTTGCCTATTTATTGGGGAGCATTGGTTGGCTTTTGTCGATCATACCCTTCATCATTGGACGGATGAGATTGCATCATAATTCCTTTAATTTTCAAATTGAAACATTTCCTTTATGGCCTTAACTCCTCTCTTAATGGGGCAATTCCTTCAATTTCCAAGCTGAAACGTCTTTCTCTTATTTATTTTCCAGTTGAAACATCTTTCTCTTTTATTCCTCAACTGAAAACGTCTTTCTCCTTTATTTCCCAACTAAAACCGTCTTTCTCCTTTATTTCCCTTCTTCATTGCTTGGTCAAATACCTTAAATGCTTTATTTTATGACTTCATCATTGCTGTTTCCAAGAGTTCCACCAGGCAAGGTTTCCCTTCATCAAGCAGGAGAATATCAGAATTTTCTAGAGAAAATAAAGGGAATTAAAATGTAAAGACCGCAAAAACAGTCGACAGTGAGGAATCCTAATCCAGCTAGGATTTTTCATGAATTTTACTTTTTCGCCTATTTCACTCCAAACACTCTACAAGACTCTCAAAATGACTTAATGACTCAAAACACTAAACTAAGGGAGAAACAAGGCTACAATGGGGCACATATTCAATAATATCATCACACTTTTTGCTCCTATCATCTATAACTATCATTCCGGATACCACAAAAGAAGTGAGTTGGTTATTGTTAATGAAAATGTAAATTGCTCAAGTTCATAAGGAGTGGGTATTTGAAATGAAGTTATATTGGCTAATGATCATTGGGCCGAACTTAATTAGAAGTTCGTTTAGTAAATACTTTGACGATTAAAAGGGAATTAAGGAAGCTAAGGTATACCAAGAAAATAGAAAGGTCTAACGAGTTGACCTAAAATTCAATTACGTATCATTGCTTCGCTAAATTATTCATGTCCCTAAAATTGAGATAAATTTATTTAATGGAATGTTCGGGAATGGAAATTGTCAATTGTTTTCTTAAAGTAAAAAGGTTAAAGAAGTGAAGGTCAAAGTGTTAGGTATAATTGCCATCTATTAAATGGTTCAAATGCCATATCATTTGAATTATTTGGGAATGGATAATAGGTTTCAATGACTAAAAGAAAATTCCATGGATTTCTATGAAGTTAAATAAATGCTTTGGTTGCTCGGTTAATTAAGTTATAGTGTTGTCAATGTACTCATTGATTTAATTTTATTTCAAAGGACTCGAGCTTGTGCTCATGGATTTGGTCAAATGATCGAAAGTCGGGAATGAACCCGAATGTGGACAAGCATTCCATATCCAGGTAGGGTGAGCTGTCCCTTCCTTGTTAGAGGATTTTCTATGTGTGAAATGCACTAGTAAAATAGTATGTTTCCTGTAAATATGTTTTTGGTTGTTCATTAGTCGATGCCTCGTGATATATGTGTTTCCATAATTGATATTTGCTGATTGCGAAAACCAAGGCTAGACTTGTATGTTGAGATATTGTACTAAATTGTATGTTTGTACTTGTGACCTGAAAGTGAATGGGACCTAGACGCGTAGATTCCTAGGGATCCCACGGTGTCGATAACCGTGAACCTCCGGAGGGGGATGTGCTCCTATGTTTGTCGAGGAAAGGTGAGTACAGACAATGAACCAGTCATAGGAGACTCAGAGCCAGGAAATGGATACTTTCGCTACTTGTAGTCAAAAGGACTACAGAGTAGTTGGCCGGTTCTCAAAGGATAACGAACCAGGTCGGTTGGCCGGTTCTCAAAGGATAACGAACCAGGTCGGTCACCAATTTATTTTAGTTTAGCCGGCAGGTAAGTATCTCAGAGCTCCAAGTTGTGTGAAGCATGTTGCATATGTTTTATCAAAGATAATAAATGTTTGTGGTTGCCTCTTTTTAAAATATTTATTGATAAACGTGCACAATATTATGTAGTAAATATTTTCGATTATTATTATTATTTTCAAACCTAGCATGGTTGGGTCGGCCCCTACTGGGCATGCGAGGACGAAAGCTCACCCCTACAACAGTGTGGAGGTTTCGAGCATGCGGTCAAGGAGCGTACAGGGGAGGCACATGGCCCGGCTTGGTGTATTTCTCTTTGCATTATTAAATTACGGTCTTAGTCATTTTGAAGTCCCTTATTTATTTGCTTTCTTACTAATTTAATTGCTTATTTGTTTTCTATTCGCTCATTACAAAATTTCGAGAGACCCGTAACCCTGGGGCGCATCTCTTATACTTGTTTTTAATTGGTGATTTGTTATTTTCCAAATTGGGCTCCTATTGTAAGCCCGAATCCTTTAGTCCACTTTAAATTCCGCTTTCGAAAATATGTTGTTCGGTTGTTAGAATGTTTTGTGACTTAATTTGTCCAAGAAAGTGTTTTGTAAACCAACAATATAAACCCAAAAGGCCTTGCGATTTCAGGTTGATGAGTTATCGCGATGGTATTCGTGACATGTCGATTTCTCATTGGCTCGGGGTCTCGGTGCTGTGGGACCCCTCTCTCGGGTCACCACAGTTCGTGTATTTCAAACTTTAAATGCTTGTGTACCTTGTGTCGTATTGAGTGTGACCTTAATGTGATTAGGTGATTGATGGGGTTTGTGTGAGTGGCGTTTGATGACTTTTTGCTTGTCTTGATTTGCGTGTGAAAACGCAACACGATATTGAGGTGAGTAAATCTTACATTGTTTTGGGTGTTTAATTTGTTCTGTTATTGTTTTATTAAAATTAATTGTCAGCTGCAAAATTATATTTATCGAAATAATTATTTATTTTAAATTATATGAACTTGATCATCAACGATTCATGAGTAAGTAAAAACAATGATTTGTTACAATTGATTTTCAGTCTGAGTTGATTGTGAAATATAGTTGGAATTGTTTGGTGAAGTGAAAAGCATTGTTTTACGTGATTTGATCGCTATTGGTTTGCCAAAAGATTTTGAAGAAAAAAATGAAATTTGAAAAGGGAAATGACAATGTGTGAGATTTCTGTTTTGAAAGGAATATGTACAATTTCTGAAAGGGTAAATTTCGCAAACAATACACCAAGTAAAGGCCACTAATAATTCTTATACACAAAGTTTCAAACCAAACATTTCGGTACACGAAATCTGAAACTCGACCCACTATCAGTACACGACGTCAATTTTTGACACCAAAATGTCCATTATGCCCTCAGTTCTTTTTTTTTTAATAATTTTTTTTTATGTTATTTTTTTTTCCTTCATTTTATCTCTTTCTTCTTCCTTCTTCCGGGCTCACTCCATCGCTTCCAACACCGCCTTCCTCACCTCGCATAACAGAAGAAAAAAAATGACTCGAGTCATTTATAAACGAAGGAAAAAAAAATAACAGAAAAAAAAATTATTAAAAAAAAAAAAGAACTGAGGGCATAATGGACATTTTGGTGTCAAAAATTGACGTCGTGTACTGATAGTGGGTCCAGTTTCAGATTTCGTGTATCGAAATGTTTGGTTTGAAACTTTGTGTATAAGAATTATTAGTGGCCTTTACTTGGTGTACTGTTTGCGAAATTTTCCCTTTCTGAAAATGTTGAGGTGTGAAAACAATGTTTAGAAAATATTTTCGTTATGGTTTTAAGGTTGTTGGAGATAAGGAAACAGTATTTTTGAGGTGATCAGTTTTATTGTGATATTGAGATTTGGGATTGCATTTTGAGTGTTATGATTAAATAAGTAGAGTGCGGTGCAGTAGGACCTGTGTGGCGAAACCAGTGTGGTGTATGATTAAATAAATAGAGTGTGATGTAGTATGACATTGTGGAAGAACTAGTACGTGTAGTGATCTGTGTGATGATTGTTATGAAAATGATATGGAGTACTGTTCAGTGATTGATGTGTGAGCTTATTAATGTGGTGTATGGAGTTATCAGCAGATAGACATGTATTGATTTTCTTCTAGTTTATTTATATTAATGAATTGTTTGTTTTATTTAGTAATATCCTGAACTAAATTATATGCAGGGATTACTGTTTTTTGAATTGATTGGTTTTAATATAATCTTCTGAACTAAACGATATATATGTAGGGATTACTATGACTTCTATTGATTTGATTTTAATATAATCTCCTTAACTAACTTACATGTAGGGATTACTATGATTTGCTTGATGTGCTTTTGATGTGATCTCCTGAACTAATTCATATGCAGAGATTACTTTTTACTTGGTTTAAATTATGAGTGCTTTACATTTTTCGAGAAGTGGTTGTTAAGATTTCAATGATTTTGAAAGGTCACTGAGGTGACAATTATTTGGTTGAGATAAATGGAGGATGATTTTAGATTATTAGTGTTTTAAATGTTTTAAAACGTTACTTGAGTTTGATTGTTTAGTTGAAGTTTTGTGAAATTAGATGCATGAGTTAAGAGTCAGAGCACAGGGTTTTAGTTTTGAGTTAATTTACATGAGCATGTGTAGGATATGAACTTAATGTTTTTATTGTGATAATTGCATATCGATTTTGTTAGGTTGAGATGGTTTAAGCATGTGTTCTGTTGGTTGTTTTGAGTTTACTCAAATAAGCTTTCATAAGCTTACCTGGTTTGTTGTTTACAACCCGGTGTACTATTCGATGGTGTAGGGGTTTATCCTGTAGGTTAGGGTGAACGTGATTGGATCTAAGAAGTTTCTTGTTGTTGCAGTTATAGGTTTAGAAACTTGTTAGTCTTCCGCTGTGTAGTGAATGTGGTGAGTTTGTTTACTTATTGAATTGTAGATTTAGTTTAATTTGTAAACTTAATCTAATATAATATATGACTCTAAAGAATGAGTCTGTATTGACATCGTGCATTCAATGCATCTTTGTTTACTTGTTCTTTAATGAAAAAATTTTCAGGTATTTTGTATAGATGTCTGAACCATCAAGCGCCAGGTTATTTATGTTTGTTTATTTATTTATTAATTGTGCTTAAAAATTGGGGCGTGACAGTCTATAAGTTGTCTCATTTGTGTGAAGACGCAGCAGAAATTTCAAGGTGAGTAAATCTCACAATGTTCATTTATAAACAAAGTTACCTTATCGTCTTGGAGTTATTTATTTAACTGTGACTATAGTTGGTGTTGGTGACATTTGAGCAAATGACTGTGTCTGTGTGTATTTACGGGAAATATATATATACCTTGTTAGTGTGATGTGTGATGAAAGTAAAATGCATGATTGTGTTCATTTTATTGTTTTGAGATGTGACTTTTCAGGAAACAATATTGTGGAAATGATGTTTTCTATTGTTTCGAAAAATATTGAGATTGGTGTAACATTTTTGAGTCAAACGTGACTTATTTTAAATGTATTGGTCTTTGTACCAGGGGGTCATAGATGGTGATCAGGGAAAGGAAAATTTTTTATTTAGATTTATGTAACATTTTTAGGTCTTGTGCAACTTATTCAAATGTTCGGTCTCAAGACCAAACGTCATAGATGGTGACCAAGGCATGTAATCGCGAATCAAGCCTTTGATCGTGCAATTGGTTACCATAAGCTAGAGTTGTAGTCTATCTGTCATTGCAGCTTATAGGGGGTAATGGTAGACGCTGCTTGAGACTTATGAGTACGTATTTTAAAAGAGAGTCTCGAGAGTTTTTTTTTTTTTTTATTATCCATGAGGGACTTTGAATTTCATATTGATTTGTTGAGTTATCAAATAATATATTTTTGTCACGGTGGTGACTTGTGTTGTTCTTTATGAGAAAATGACTCTAAGTTTGAAACGAATTGACAGGACCTGCCTAAGAATTTCACCCTGACATCCGATGTGGCCTTGCTGGGACCACTTGTAAAGAAGATTTTATCGAGAATTCGGTATAACTCTCCTAAAAGTAGGCAACCCAAAACATGTGAGAACACATTTACACTTCTAACAATCTACCTTACTCTCCTAGAGCCACCCTGCTCCCGGCCATAAACCAAACTACTCCACATCCAACAAAACCAAAAACACAACTCAAGTACCAGAATTTCAACAAAAGAACCTCAAATTAAGTTACAACAAAGCCTCATAGTTAATTCAAAAACTCTAAACAAAGAATACCACAAATTTATATACAACAACTCTAAGGTGATCAGAGCAATCTAAGGTAATGAAACTAAAATGATAACTGGTAGGTTAAACGGATAACCTACAACAAGATAATGGCAGCGGATGCAGATACTATGTCTCAACTCCTAGTGACGAAGTAGTGTTGGCTCAGTGGTTAGAGCACCTACTACCTATGTACGAAGTCATAGGTTCGAGTCACCATGGGGGCAGCAGTGAAACCCTTTAATCCTCTTTTAAAGAATAAGAAAAATAAAAAAATAAAAAAAATATGTCTTAACTCCTAGTATGTCGAACAACAACACTGCGAACTGGACATTTGAAACCAAAGAGCCCAGGGGAAAGTATTTGCAAAATGTCAGAGTGAGTGGACAAAAATAACTAAATAGAAATAAATGAAAAGAAATAGTTTAATACTTTTCCCGCCTCAAAACGCTTTTAAAAACCAAGCATGCGATTCACCAATAAAAAGAAAAGAAATTTACATCAACCTTGATGAAATCATGTTTATCAGAGAGAGAAGCCAACAATTTAAGGCTCACACATATATTCACCCAAGTGCATAACAATAGCTCAAGGGGTTCTCAAACATACCTACATACATCATTACATAAGTCTCCGATAATGACAATCTTTATCTAGGCCTCCAGTACATCCCTCCTCTCGTGGAGTCACCGCTATTTCTAGAGCCACCAGTACTTTCCCTCTCTCGTGGAACCTCCATTTGAAGACCACTAGTCCATCCCCTCTCTCCTAGTGTCTTCGACTCAACTATGTAGCTACAAGTACATTCCCTTTCTCTTGGTGCTACACACCTATAAGACCACTAGTCCATTCCCCCTATTCTATTGGCTCGAACAACATAAGTCACAATTCAACAAACAAACAAATATATCAAGTCATACAATAACTAACATCAAAACAAATCACAATTAATTCTCCGAAATCATCATATGCTCAAATTCTAATATTAGTTAAAAAAAAATCATTTTTCCAAAATTTCGAAGAACCATTTCACAAATATTTAATTCGAATACTTAGAATCGCATGTAATTCAATTTAAAATAAATGTCTACTCACAGTATATGACTAATGTGACATCCAAGTTTAAGAATCCTCGTCGAGTAATAGGTCATTGCCTCGTCCTGTACACAATTATATTCCGTAAACTACAATTCGACAAATAAATACGATTCTAAAATGAATCCGGAAAACCCCTTGTAAACCAATATCTCCATTTCTTCTCGGATTCAATCCAAACTTCACCACTAATATCAATCCGTCGATTACAGTATTCCATAGTGGAAAATAAGGGAAACCTGAAGGTCAGATTCCCATAAATCGACATCTAAAACTCCAAACTTCTCCAATTCCCACCAAAATCACATTTACAAAGTTCTACAACTCCCAAGTAATTTATCTAGCTAAAAACAGAAGCCAAAGTCCTGCCCTACACGCCTCCACGCGCCGCCAGCCACCTTCAAATTGGGTCACCAAATTTCAGCTACAACATCAACTCAAGAAGTCCAACACTTTTCTCAACTACCACCAAGCCAGAAAACACATAGAATTGCCAGAAATCAATGCAAACAGTAAACATCTGATTTACAACAATGAAGAGAAAAATCAAACCTTCAATTCTTCCTCTGTGCCTCAAATTGAATCATGAAACTTGGAGGGGTTCATCTATGAAGAATCGGCTTTCCGGAATGACTAGAATCGTCGGAGATGGTGGTTGGAATAGGGAGAAATCGTCTGAAATGTCCAACTGCTACAGTAAATGTGTTTTGCTTCGATCTTCTATTTTCTGGCCAAATCTAGAATGACCAATGGCACGCCGTCAGGTGACCGGAATCAGAAGATATGCCGAAAAAACAAAAAAAAAATGAAACTGGGGGAGAGAGAGAGAGAGAGAGAGTTACCGAGTGGGTAGGTTTCCGGAAATGGAAACCTACTACAATAACTTTCCTTTTTATAGTAACTTTCATTTTTTGCTTATAACTTTCACATACGAACTCCGATTTGAACGTACCACATATCCACGGACTCGGTTTAACGTCCTTTACAACTTTCATGAAGAAAATTTTCCCAAAAACTGACCCAAACAAAAAGTCAAATTTTTAGGCCACTAAAAATATTGAAACGAAGTAAAAAGTGAAAGTAATTGTCGCTTACTGTCCAAATGACTAGTAAATAGGTAAGATGAGATACGAGACGTAACAGGAATCATGGGTGAGTTCTTTTCATTAGGATGATTGGTGGTTTTTGCAAGATTAGTGTGAGTTGTGTTAATGTTTAAGATTTAGCGGTAGCTAAACCTTGGTTAACGCTGGTCCGACGGGCGGACCGCTACTTGTGATATTCTTGGAGTTTTCGCTACCTGTCAAGTAAAATACAAAGGGACATTAAAGGGAGACCACGTTGGGTGGTCTTCTCTTCTCCGATGCCTAAGTTAGTCAATGTATTTATGTTGACAAAGTAACAGTAGGTAAGTAGTAAATGTGCCATTAATGAGGAGAAAGGAGAGAACCTTTTATAGGTGAGGAGGGAGCCCAGCTTCTGGAGCTTCTGATGCTATCTTAGAGCGGTGCATGGCGACACGTCAGCGGTGATCTGGGGGTAAGCCGGGGCTCAGGCGGTAGCCTGCTTGGCTGTGTTCCCGTAGGTCACTCCTTTGGAGGGAGTTGGTACGGCTGGCAGTAGCATGAGCGTGGCTCATTATAGCTAATTATGCTTGCAAATGCTTATGTAAGTACAAGTCCCCCAAGTCCCCAGTCAAGGAGGGCAATCTTGGTTGGGGAGTTGCCTAGCGGTTCGAAGCGTTACTTCCGCCAGACTTGCAAAAGTATAATTAGCGTCAGTGCGTTGTTACCCATGGAATTACTTAACAAACGCTTTAAGCCCTTTCAGGTGGGCCCCTGCTAGCCCCCCCAGGGAGTCCCCCACTTCCCGGCTAAGATAGACCTCCATTTGGCCGGTGTATTTGTTTGTTGACGGGAGCTGCACTGAGTAGAGGGTGTTGGGTAGCGAACCCAATCTTTGAGACCCAAGTGGCGGGGGTCAACGTGCCTAATCTGGACCGTTAAATACTGTTGATGAGTACCCTTACTTGTCTCGGAGGACCTTGGTTTTACTGCAACGCCACGTGGCCGTCGTTTGTCAAAAAAAGGCGTTGCCTAGGGAATCTTCGTTGGCAGAAGTCCCTCCACTGATAGTAAGTGGCCATTAGGTGGTGGCTCAGTGAATGGCATTTCGGTTAACGGTGATGGCCTCACTTGAAGGCTCCGCTAGGGTGTTGCGCTTAGCAGAGACTATCGCTTGCAAGATGAAGAGGGAGAAGTTTTGCTAGCGGAGTTGTGCTTAGAGGAGATTATCTCGCTTTTAAGATGAAAATGGAGAAGTTCCGCTAGCGCAGTGGCGCTTAGCGGAGACTATCTCGCTTTCAAGATGCGAAGGGAGAAATTCCGCTAGTAGAGTTGCCCTTAGCGGAGACTATCTCTCTTGAAAGATGAAAAGGGAGATGTTCTGCTAGCGAAGTTGAGCTTAGCGGAGACTATCTCGCTTGAAAAATGAAAAGGGAGAAGTTCCGCTAGCGGAGACTATCTCGCTTGCAAGATGAAAAATGGGGAAGTTCCGCTAGCTGAGTTTGCGCTTTGCGGAGACTATCTCACGGAGTCTCCAGACAATTGGTGATCTTCCTTTTCCATAGTTACCTTGGATAGACGCTTCATCTGACAACGTTTGACACGTTGCCAACATGTATTAGGTTAGCGTGTGGAATAATGTTCTTGCAGCACGCCCGTAGCTTCACAATAAATGCGAGTAATTGTTGATTTTTTAACCAAGGCGACGCCTCGGTTAATCCCAAGATTAAGTACGATCGTGGGCCACATGTTCGGTTGTCGTGTAACGTCGTTTTTCAGCAGATGGCCTGGATTGTTTTGTTGTTTACATAAAAGAGAGGGAAACCTAGAGGTTTAACACTTTGTATTCTTACCTATTATCGTTGTCCTTAAGCTTTGCTCTGAGATCCGAGAAGAAGATTCTGCAATATTTGTGAAGCTGTCGATCCCTAGAGGACGGAGAACTCGTAAAGCGAAGACAAGCATCCTTGATCACACCAGAGTTTCTGTCCTTGAGGTTGGTAGCCCAAATCTCTCTCCTGTTGTATTGGGTTTTCGTTTGTTTCTGTCAATTTTTGGGTTTTTGGTTTTGAGGTGGTTTCTGGCGTTCTCCGGTGTCTTTCAGGGTCAAGAATTGTGTTTGGGAGTGGGTTTTAGGTGTTTGATAGGAGGTTGAGGATTCTCGCCCTGTTAGATGGTCGAATCTAGGTTTGAGTGTGGATTCGTGTTGTTCTTATTTTGGCATTTTCTGGGTTTTCTGGGAATGGGTGTTCTTGATGTTCTTGTCCATAACCTAACATAGGCACAGCCTCGATCGCTGTTGAACTGACTTATCTACATTTTAGGGTTTGTGATGGCTAGCGTCGTAGAGATCTCGAGTAGTGAGGATCTCGGGTCTGACGTGTCGTTCAACGTGGCGGATATGATTTTTATTGACTCGTTGCGTCAGTTTGCCCATGTAGGAACCTCATTGTCCGAACCGCTAGAAATCGAACCGCTATAGACCATACCTTGGTAGGTAGCCATGGGTCGTGCCGGGCCTCCAGAGAGCTCTAGGGCAAGGGAGGACAAAGCTGCTCACGAAAGCCACGAGGAGAGGCTAGCGAGCAATAGCACCACTAGTGGGTCTGCTGGAGGGGGAGAGGAAGGTGAAGAAATAGAATCCGCCTCGGTTCTGCTAGATGGTATTGCTGTTGATGAGGCCCGAGGGCCGATGACTGTAGCCGCTGTCAACCGTATGAAGCGGGTGTTCGGCTTGCCTGGGGTGGTGATGTTGCGTCCGCCAACCACTGATGAGAGGGCCTCCGTCCTGCCGACGGTGCACGCTGCCGTTCACAAGGCCATATTTCGCCAAGGTGTCACCTTTCCGTTGCTTCCCAACCTCCAAATTCTGGTGTGCGAGTTTGATAGGAGCAAAAACTGTGACAATATTATTGAATATGTGCCCCATTTTAGCGTTGTTTCTCCCTTAGTTTAGTGTTTTGAGTCACTAGGTCATTTTGAGAGTCTTGTTGAGTGTTTGGAGTGAAATAGAAGGAAAAAGTAAAATTCATGAAAAATCCTAGCTAGATCAGGATTCCTCACTGTCGACTGTTTTTGCGGTCTTTACATTTTAATTCCCTTTATTTTCTCTAGAAAATTCTGATATTCTCCTACTTGTTGTAGGAAACCTTGCCTGGTGGAACTCTTGGAAACAGTAATGATGGAGTCATAAAATAAAGCATTTAAGGTATTTGACCAAGAAATGAAGAAGGGAAATAAAGGAGAAAGACGTTTTCAGTTGGGGAATAAAAGAGAAGGACGTTTTCAATTGAGGAATAAAAGAGAAAGATGTTTCAACTGGAAAATAAATAAGAGAAAGACGTTTCAGCTTGGAAATTAAAGGAATTGCCCCATTATGAGAAGAGTTAAAGCCATAAAGGAGATGTATCAGTTGGGAAATTAAAGGAATTATGATGCAATCCCATCAGTCCAATGATGAAGGGTATGATTGACAAAAGCCAACCAATGCTCCCCTATAAACAGGCAACGTTCAGAACAGAATTTACATCACTTCCCAGCCAAGATCACTTCCTGGGCAAAAAACCATTCCAATACTGCCCAATTCACTCCTCAAATCTCCATCTCCTACAAGACCGTGACCACCATCCATCAATCTACGAAGTTCTTAGGTGCTGAGTCAAGGACGCTCCACCACCATAGCAGAGACGAGTTCATCACATTGTTGCTAAGCCGTTGAGGAAAGCTTCAAAGTGTAACTATGACTCTACTTATAATTTTTGTTTCGGTTTTGTGTGTTTGGATTTGCGAGTTGTGTAATTGGAGACATGAGATTTTCAGAATATTTTTATTAATATTTTTGAGATTTTCAGTTTATTATTGACTTGATTTCGAGAATTCTTTTATGATGCGTGTTACAATCTTGTGCCCTTTTACGCCTTTAGGTAATTTCCAGAGTTAGGTTAATAAGTTTGCATCCTAGAGTAACAGTTAGAGTTCTTGTGTGTTTGCTTAATTTGCCAAGAGTAATTGTTATTTGTTAAGACGCTGAGTTAAACAAGTAGTAATTAGTTCTAACGAGTGGTAAAAATCATACTTTAATCATTAAACAATTCTGGAAATTACGTGTTAAATTCTATGTGTAATGGTTAATTTGCACGTGTGAGTTGATTTGAGGATTAGATAATACTACTAGTTAAGAGAATTACGCTAAGTGTTTTAGAAAATTAGTAGTATTAGGCTTGGTAAGAACTTTTCCGATCCAAGCCTACATTAGAACGAATCAGATAAATGGATTGATCCGCTGAGGCTTTTCATTTGGGCTCTTATCTAGGCATTTAAGATGGGCACATTTTTGTAGCATGTTGAAATGGATTTTCTGTTTTTATACTTAGTAATTTCCTGGTGGTATTGGTCTAGGTTAGGGAAGTCGATCATTGTATATAGTTTTATTTTTATTTTAAGTAGATTAGGAACCAAATTTCAAAACCCCCCATTTTATTCTTTTATTTGTTAATTGAGCTTTTTGTGTAGGTGTACCCTACAATCCCCGGACTGAACAATCCTTGCTTATCCTATATTGACAACTACATTTTTCAGGGTTAAATTGTGAGGCTATTTTAGCAGCATCAGAGTTTGGCGTCGCTTTTGGGTAGATTTGCCCCAACATGAGGCGGTTGCTGATGCGGTTAACTCGTTGTGGCGTTTGTCCGATTGCAAGGAACCGACTGTGGCGAAGGTGCTATATTTCTACAAGTTGGTGTACGTGAAGCGCCAAGGTTGTAGCGGGCAAGTAAACTTGAGTCGCTTCCAGGGGGCACCCAAGCAAATCGAAAACTTGAGGGATTCCATGTCTGCCAGGCGAGGGACCTTCTGTGTTGCTACGGCACGATGGGAGTACCAAACGAGTTCCAATCAGGAGGCGCCGACGTTCAGGATTAAATCGGAGTTCCAACCTATCTGATGTTGTCGCCAACCTCCGCCGATAGAAGTTGTTTTTTTTATTATTTTTTTTTTTCTGACCTTTGTACTTGCTCTAATTTATTGCTTTTCTTGTGCAGCAGGCTTGCGCTATACCTTGATGCACAAAGAAGAGTACCATTTGGCAACGATTAGAGGCTGCTGGCAAAATCGCAATCTGCTTGATCTGCGCCTTCTCACTGGTTGGGAGCTGTTGGTTGACCAGGCGCTGACTCACACCCTTAGTAAGTAACTGCCGTTGAGTTGTGTCTTGGTCTAGTTTGTGTCAAGCTAACTTTGTTGCCTTTGTATAGACTCTCTGCCGGGTAACAAAACGAGCCGTGACGCTTTTGCCAAAGCCATGGATCGTGCGGAGATGGACAATTTTCTAGAAAGCATGTACGCCGCCGGGCTGGCGGCGTAGCAGACGATAGTCGACCCGCAGACACTTGAGGTTAGCCGGTCTAACGCTCCGGTGTTACTGCCGATGCCTCACCACTCACACCTTGGCCCTGACAGTCTGCCCGCAGTTTAGGTGGGTACCGGTGTTAATTGTGGGACCACCGGCGGGAGCCAGGCACCTACTACCCCTGCTCAACTGAGAGAGAGAGTGCCCGCCAACGGGCGAGGGCCGCAGAAAGAAAGGGTGGCGACTACCAAGGAGCCAGTTACAAGTGCGGGGCTGGAGCCACAGGGTGCTCCTAGGCCTGCTGCCGCCGTGACTACACGAGCAGTACTGCAACCGAAGCGGCGGTAGAATGACGCCGATCAGAAAAGGACGCTGCCGTGGACACGGAAACCGTTGAAGCCCGCCAGAAGAAGAAGACCAAGTATGCCGCACAGTCGGGGGCTGTGACCATGGGCAGGGAAGTGCCGCAGGGCGGCCTTGACTCATTTGCCTCCTACACGGAGTTCCTGACTGATCCGGAGAGGGAGTTTCTGTTCCATCTGTGTGAGCGGCTAGGGTTTGGCAGGCTGGATGGGATTGCCCTCCCGACGGTCATCCAACAATCCCCATTCAGCTCAGCCTTCGGACACGTATCAGTCGAGCTGCAGGAGTTATTCCAGGTGGCATCTACCCAGCCCCGGATTGAGCGGCAGTTGAGGGAAGAGATGAAGGGCCTTGAGAGGGAGCTGTATGAGGCCAAGAACAGGCTAGCGGACGTCCAGCGGTGCCTGACCAAGGCTGAGTGTGACGCGACGGATGCTTGCAGGAAGCTGAATATTGCCGTCGAGCGGGACCTCGAGCGGAATGATCATGTGTCCCCGGCTGGAGCAGGACATATCCCTGCTTAAGGATCAACAAAGGTCAAGAAGGTTGAGATCCTTCAGCGGGATTCTGCAGCCAAGTCAGGGGAGGTGAAGAGGCTGGAGGGCGAGGTTGATTAGCTGGAAGTTGAGAGGCACCGAGTGGGGGTCGTCGCCGTCGTTGCTTTCAAGAAGTGGGAGGAGTACAAACAAGCCATGACAGAAGCAACGAAGGCTGGTGCCGCTGCCAACTTGAATCTGTTGAAGCAGAAGGGTGTCATCGACTAGATCAAGGCATCTCAACCCGCCAGCTCGTCGAGGCAGCCTCCAGTACAGGCGGAAAGGCCTACAGCTGATGAGAGAAGTGGGGCATTCTTGGGTAGTGGAGAGAGTGGGCATGACCTGGTGGAGGATTCCTAGCGGACTTCTGTGCCCATGCAGTTTGAGGTCTCCCGGGTCAATGTCTTGGCGGCACACACCCGGCCGGATGGCACAATCGAGACGCCAAGTCCAACTTCTCGAGGGTCTGACTAGACAAGCCACCTGGCTCCTCCACCATCCCATGAGCATGGTGCTAACGCCGCTCAAGACAAACCTGTTCCAAACAATCCCTAAAGGCTGCCGTCGCTATTTTTTTTTTTTTTGCCGCTGGGGCTTCTTGTACCTTTGACAATATTCTTGGGCAGGGAGTCCCGATCCCTAATATATATGTAGTTTGTTTTTGTGTTTGCATTTTCCAAGTGTTGGATTGCTTGTGTTGTTTGTATGTTGTCATACCGCCAAAGTTTTGACTTGTGCTTTTGCTAATCAACGAAACATTTAAAGGAATTAAAATTGTTCCAAGTGCACTGTGGTAGACGTGGTCGGCCTAACATTGTTGGCGTTGCCAGTAAACTTCTGTGCTTATGCTTGGTGACAATGGTTTGAATAATTCCTCGTTTCATTGATAGCTGACAGATCAGCGTTTTACAAAAGCGGGGTTGTACCCGTTAGGTAGCTTCCCTTAGCTAAATATTGAACAAAAATTTAGCTAAGTCAAGATGCTCTTGGGTAGCTGTATGGCTATTTGTAGTAATACGGAAGGTGTTCGGTATTCCAAGGGTGGGTCGTTGTGACGCCATCCTTGTCCATTAAGTAGAAGGTGCTGGGGCTAACAACTTCCACAATTTTGTACGGACCTTCCCAAGTTAGGCGGAGTGTCGTTGGCGGTGGAATGACTTCCTTCATTACCCAATCCCCTAGCTGGAGGGTCCGAGCCTTAACCCTGGCGTTGTAGAAACGCGATACCCGTTGTTTGTTTTACAAGTTGTGCAAATAGGCCTTGTGTTGTTTTTCCTCTAGGAGGTCCATGTCAAGGTTGACGCCTTCGCCGTTGGTCTCAGGGCAGTAGCCCTCGATCCTAGCGGTAGGTTGAGTTTCCTCAATAGGTAGGACGGCTTCAGTTTCGAACATCATGCAGAATGGTGTTTCACCAGTGGTGGAAGTTGGAGTAGTCCTGGTGGCCCACAACACTTCCAGAAACTTCTCCGCCCATAGACCCTTGGCGTCATCGAGTTTCTTTTTTAGCAGCTTCTTGATTATCTTGTTTGCTGCTTCGACTTGGCCTTTGGTTTGGGGGTGAGCGACAGATGCAAAACTCATCTTGGTGCCCAGGTTAGCGGTGAAAGATATGAGTTTCCATGTTGTTGAACTGTGTGTTGTTGTCTGTGATGATTGTGTGGGGGACGCCATAGTGGCAGTAGATGTTCTTCCATAGGAAGTGAGTTACCTTGGCGTAATTATTGCATCAGTGGCTCAGCTTATATCCATTTGCTGTTGTAGTCGATGGCAACAATGATGTACTGAATTGGCCTTTGGCGGTTGGAAATTTTCCCATCAAGTCAAGGCCCCACGTGGAGTGAATCCATGGACCAATGATGACTGACAGGGGTTCCGTTGGGGCATGGGGGAGGTCAACGTATTGCTGACATTTGTGGCAAGACCGTGATACCCTTCTGGCGTCGTCGCCTAGCATGGGCCAAAAGTAGCCTTATCGCATTGTGCGATTGGCCAGAGATCTAGCGCCTGAGTGGTTTCCACATTCCCCAGCGTGTATCATTGCAAGTACGACCTTTCCATCCTCTGGGATTAGACACCGGAGGTTGGGATGGGTGAACCCCTGGCGGTAAAGCTTGCCATTCTGAACGTTGTAGCAGGTTGCTCTCCGCTTGAGCTGTCGTGCTTCGACCTTATTTGCCGGCAGTGTCCCATTGCGCTTGTATTCAATGATTTCATCCATCCAACTGGGATTGACCTCAATGTTGAAAATTTCCGCTAGGGTTTTTGTGATACTTGGCTTGTCAAGGCACTCCACCCTTGTGTCCACTGGAATTTGGTGTGGTTGAGCGGTTGCTAGTCTTGCCAGTGAATCAGCCTTGGCGTTCTTCTCCCTGGGGATCTGTGTGATGTTGTGAAATTTGAATTTTTTAAGGAGCGCCTTAACGTACCCCAAGTATGCCGCTAACTGTTTGTCCTTGGCCTGGAAACTGTCATTGACCTGGTTAACGACTAGTTGGGAGTCGCTAAATATGTTGACACTGTCAGACCCTGAGTCGATGGCGAGGAGTAAGCCGGCAATGAGCGCTTCATACTCTGCCATGTTGTTTGAGGCTTTGAAATTGAACTTTAACGCGTACTCCACGTTCAGTCCTCGGGTCCTGTTAGGATGACTCCGGCGCCGCTGGCCTTGACGCAAGTGGAGACATCCACGTGCAGGTTCCAGTCTGACTGCTGGAGGGCTGGTTCTTCAACGGTTACCATTTCTGTTCCGGGCTCTGCCTCTGTGTTGGGTTCAACCTGCCTTCGGTGAGCTCAGCAATGAATAAGTCTGCCACTGCCTGGCCCTTCATGGCGGTTCTTAGCTTGTAGTCAATGTCAAACTCGCTGAGCTTGATGGCAAACTTGCTGAGGCGCCCCGAGTGTTCAGGATTCTGCATTACCTACCTCAGCGGTTGATTTGTTAAGACATGAATTTTGTGGGCCTGAAAGTATTGGCGAAGGCGCCTAGCGACGGCAATGAGTGCGAGAGCGAGCTGTTCCAGGGGGGATATCTTATTTCTGCCTTGTTCATGCCTCTGCTGGCGTAGAATACATGGAGCTCATCTTGGCCGTCTCGCCAGGCAATGGTGCAACTTACCGTTGACAGTGATACCGCTAGAGAGAGAGAGATATATATATGGGTTTTTTGCACCAACAATGTCTGGACACTTTGAGGACTGACAATATGATACCCGAACTTACAAAGTTATCAATGTGATACCCGAACTCATTTTTTCTTATCAACGTCGTACCTCCGTCCATTTTCTGTTACGGTACCGTCAACTGTGATCACGTGTCACACATGTGACTTGATTTTTAAGGGCAAATTTGTCTTCTTACACCAATCTCTATAAAATAAAATAAAATAAATAAAACTGAAGAAGTTCTTCAGCTCTGTTCTTCCCCATATTCCCTGGCTCCCTCGCAGAAATTACCAAATCCAATCGTCGTTATATCATTCCCATCAAAACTTCTCTGACCATGAAATAAACCCATTTATTATGGTCTTCTCCATCTTTTAGAATTTGGATTCTTCAGGAATATATATCAAAGCCAAATTAAATGAATTTGGATACTCACTATGCTAACTGATTCTCTCCCTCTCTCTCCAGTATTTCCACTTCTGGCTTTTCAATTCTTTTTCACCACATCTGAATTCTAGATCTGCATAATCAATCCTGTTAATTTTCACGTAAATCAAATCCTTTTCGTTCTTAGATGATTTTCGTGAAAGCGAATCTGATTGAAACTTTTGTATGTGATATTGAATCGACCCAATATGTTTATATTATTATATAATCATATACTCTATTCTTTGCTCTCGGCTCTCAGCTCTCTGCCCCCCCCCCCCCCCTCCCCCAAGCAATCATTCAAGTTCATATTCTTGAAACCGCCAAAAAACAAAAATTACAGCAATCCTTATTTGTTCTTCAACCCAGCAAAAAAAAATCTGATCAATTGTTCATGTTCATCTTCTTGAACCCAGCAAAAAATCACAAAGAAAAAAGAAGAAATCCCAGCAATAGTTTTTCATGTTCTTGAACCCAGCAAAAAAAAGATCAACAAATCTGATCAATTGTTCATGTTCTTAAACCTAGACCAAGCAAAAAAAAAAAAAGAGTCCAGCAATTTTTCATGTTTTGGAACCCATACCAGACAGAAAGAAAAAAAAATTTTGAAGCAAATTTTCTAATGTTCTTGAACCCAGACTCGACAAGAAAGGAAAGAAAAGATGAACAATTATGGTATGTGATCTCAAACGCCTCAGCAGCAGTCTCTTCATCGAAATCAAGTGTTCTGTGACCCGAAACAACCAGAGAGATCAATACATTGTGCCCCACGGGCGTGAGCACAAGCACCACCATAGTGTGGAGGCTGAGCGCGAAGAGGACGGTGCCGTCGTCTAAGCTCCAATTGGACGCCAACACCTCTCCAGATCTCAAGTCACCTTCAAACCCACCATGGCCACATCGCCTTCCTCTTCCGCTTCATTTTTAACAGTTTCAGTTTTGACATTTGTCTGAGAAACCCAGAAACTCTGAAGAAGACGAGAGGTGAAGAGAGTAAAATATATATATATATATATATATATATATTTAAAATGTCATATATAACCCTGCAATTAGGGCAAATCAGTCTTTTTATCCTCATTTAGTGCCTCACGTGCGTTAGACGTGCTGGAATTAATGGCACCGTAACGGAAAATGGACGGAGGTACGACGTTGATAAGAAAAAATGAGTCCGGGTATCACATTGATAACTTTGTAAGTTCGGGTATCATATTGTCAGTCCTCAAAGTGTCCAGACACTGTTGGTGCAAAAAACCCTATATATATATATATAGATATATACTATATATAGATATATATATATATAGTATTTCACCATGCAAAGGAATAGAAAGGAGTGGGACTGTTGCCAAGTATTCTTTCAAGCTCTGTAACGCCGCCTCGCAGTTTGGGTTCCAGTCGATTACTTTCTTGTGGGTTGTCTTCAAAAACTTTGAAGAATGGGAGGCATCTGTCAGTGAGTCTGGAGATGAACCGAGAAAGGGCGGTTAGTTTTCCTTGGAGGCTCTAGACATCTACCTTCCACTCTGGGGATTTTAAGTTGAGGATGGCTTGCACCTTGTTGGGGTTAGTTTCTATGTCCTGCACACTCACAATGTAACCTAGAAATTTGCTGGCGGTGACGCCGAAGAAACACTTTTTTGTCACTACTAGAATAACTTAATCACACGACAGTCATCAGACGACACATGAGTTTTTGCTGTCGTCTGAGTTATTCAGACAACAGATTTTTTAAACCTGTCGTCTCACCTCAACTTAGCCAACACATCGTCATTTGGTAAATTTAAGAAATTTCAGACAACACTAACAAAGACATCTGTTGTCTGATCAACCGAAAAAACAAACAAAAAATTAATTTACATTTATTTTTTCCACTCAAAACACTCCAAACCTATCTGGAAAAACTCAAAACCCGTGTTCCCTCCCTTAGCTAAAAAAATTAGGTCACTCTCCCTCCCAATCGCTCGCGGTCACACTCACCATCTCTCTCACCACTCGTCGAGCCTCTCAGCCTCGCACTCACACTCACTCGATGCACTGTCAGCGACTGCGTCTCTCTCCGTCGCGCATGCCGTGTGTCTGTCCACCATGAGTTCTCTCTCCTTCAGTCTTCTTGGGTCACGACTCTCTCTCTCTCTCTCTCTCTCTCTCTCTCTCCTTGTAAGCTCTTCTTCTCTTTCAGATTCAATTTAGTTCTCCATTTTTTCTTTGGGTTTTGATTCGGTGTATCACTACAAAAAAGAATTCAATTGGCTTCACTTGTTTGCGTCGGCGTGTAATAGCCGTCGCGAATGATAGATATTTTGCTTCAGCAAAACAACCCCGTCGCAAAAACAACAATCGGAGAGCTTCTTATTGGAGAGTGAGAAACAGAGACGAGAGATGGGTTCTGGTTCAAAATTGGAAGGCACATAAGCTCGCCGATACGGCAAGACCCGTAAGAAGTCTTGAGTGTTTCTAGGGATTCAAAGTCATTCAACGTACTCATAAGGAAATTAAAAAGGCGTATCGGAAACTCCCTCTCAAGTAAGTTCAATTTCCGATTCGAAATCCACCCATTTCATTGTTTTAGATTATCTTGTTTGCTTTTGTGTAATTTTTTGTTGGGTTATGCTGCTAGTTAGTATATGAGGATAGTATTGCAGCAATAGAGATTGATTCTGTGAATTTCAGGCGCCGCCATTGTTTCTTCTCTCTCGATCTCGTTCTACTCGCTTCCTTCTCTCTTATATCTGTATCTATTGTCTGCATATATGCAATTTGCAATGCTTGATTTGATTTTTCAGGAAGTGGGTTTTGTGATTCATGTGGTTTTTCTTGTTTTGGTTAAGCATATAGGGATTAATGATCGTAGTTCCGTGGATTTGAGCAAGTGCTTTTGAGTTTTGGCTTTTGATTGTGGGATTTGTTGGAATAGAGATTGATTCTGTGTTAATTTTTGCAAAGGGATTCTGGGTTTTGTTAGTTTGAGTGAGATATTTTGTGTTTGACTACCTGATGATCTTTGTCAGTTCCTTCGTTTCCAGTATAATAACTATATGATTGTTCAGCAACAGCCATAACCTTCCCTTGTGAAAATGAGCAAACAGAAGTTAAAATTATGAATGGGGAAGAAATATGAAAGGAAAAGAAAAGGGAAAAGAGGCATATTGATCGGTTTCTATAACCATAATAACCATAATTATAATGCAGCAATACTTCTTGCCAGGAGATATGCTCTTGATTGCAATGTGAGTGTTTTCTGCCACTTAATATCAACTTTCCCTTGCCCTAGTGAAGTTGAATCCCTTAATACGAAGTTTGATGTAGAAATATTCAAATGACAGTTCATGATTGCTGGACCAGATGACGGAGTATAGAGCTGGCTGAGTTTTGCAAATGTGTGTACAATTAAGTCTTACAGCTTGAGTGTGTATTTGTGTGTATGTGTGACTGCATGTGTATATTTGTTTGTCATGAATCATGATGAGAATAAAATGTATGTTATAGTAATTAATTTGGGTGCCTACTAATCTGGGTTGCATCATTTAGGCAGTGTTTTTGTTTGCCTAATTAGCATCGGATTGTAACAAGTCTCTTTCTCTATTCTTTGTTTTGTTGGTAAGAGGTTGTAATGACTTTTCAATTCATTATTAATTGGTTCTTTGTGGCTGAAAAAATAGTAGCAAGTATTTAAAAAAAAAAATCCCAGCCTTTAATCAGTTCCTGCATCATCTTTAAATGCAGATTGTTTTCTCTGACCTTTGCTATTTGTGATCAGTTGCACTGCTGGTACCGAGAGTGTTTTCATATAAAGGCCTGCATCATATCATATTGCTGGTTCCCATTTGTGGCCTATTAGAAATCCTAGTAGCTTAGCAATATTCATGGTTGATAAAACTTTACTACTTGTATCATGGTTGCATCAGCTTTTATATTTGGGTCGGTTATTTGGAGAATGGGAAGGTCTCAGACATCAATACAAGATAGAATGGGATTGCTTCATGTGTGAAAATCTATAAACCTATTGAATTGAATTATTCCATGATTTTAGAGTACTTAGGTTTGATTCATGCATAATTATACTTAAAACACAAAATATACATGTGTGTGTATTAAATGATAGTATGTGGCATGATCCTGAATAATAGAGCTGCAACAATCCCAATGAAAGAGATGGATTCCTTGAATACTCACATGAAAACTGTTATTTGTACAATCTACTTATCATATTTTAGGATTGTTAGTAAACTGAGTGGCTTTTCTTGTATTTGAAGGTTATTATGTGAATGCAAAGAATACACCAATTATCTTTCGTTGGATTCCTCATGCAACTCTAATCAGATGGTAAGTTCAGAGATTATGAAGAAGTAAAAGTTTGAGCATCAACATTCTTTTGATATTCAAGATGGAGAACAAGTACTGGAAGATAGGCATAATCCTTATGACTGGCCCATTATGCAGTTGCGTATAGATCATTGTGTCTCATAAGTCCTGAGTTTCTATATCTGTTACATTAATTTCTTTTGTTTATTTTGCAGGCACTTGAACGCATCTCATTTGGAGGAAGTCATATTAGGGAAACCGTGGTAGCTCAAAATAGAATACTGTTGTTTTGGTATTGCACCACTTACTGATTCATATATATGTGGAGGTATAGTTTTCTTTCAAAATTAAATAAACTCCACGTCTTGAATGTTTCCATTATGTTGAATTATTTCGACAAAGTTTGGAGGTCAGCTTATGTTAAAGCTCTACTTGGCCGGGCATGATTATAGTTTTCACTATCAAGGGCTTGTATGTTTATAACCTGGATGGTTATAACTTGAATTATTGTTATGGCTTTGCTAAAATCTTGATGACTAACTAGTTACAGCTGAAAAGGATAGCTGCTATGACTGCCTATAAATGCTAGATTGATATCCTTATGCAGCCATCTTGTGTGCATGCCCACGCATTTAAGTATTTAACTATGAAACTGCATAAAACTCTGCAGATACAGAGTGACTCCATTTTCTCAATTAAAACGATCTGCATAGTTGTGTTGTCTAACTACCTATATGAGGGATCAATTAAACTACCATATGAAGACTAATATTTTGACAGATTTTGTGGTACAGATTAAGTGGTTCCATGTAGCTAAGCCTTGCACAAACTGGTTTTTACTTTCAACATTGGGACTTTGTTGTTTTCTTTGCCTGATTTTCTGTGAAAAGTAAAGAAGATAGCAACAACGTACTACTACTATTTAGTCTGTAAAAAATTAGGTAACTGAATTGCTAAAGTTACCTAAATTGCTGGTGATTTTAAATTTACCATCGTTCTCGTCAGTTGCTCCATTTAAGGGTTTAGTTATGTTATTTTTGAGTTCCAATTTGTTAGGAATTAGGCAATTAGCCTGTGATAAGGATTATGCTGTCAATTAGCCTGTGAGTTCCAATTCTGTCAATAATATCTGCTGTCCCTGTTCGAAATGTGGGAGCATAGATGGGATGTTCTTAGCCAGAGTCATAAAAGATCATCTATATTTTAATGGTGTAGATGAGAGTTACAAAGATTGGGTATGGCATGGTGAACCATTTATAAAAGAACTGCATAAGAACTGCATAGTTGCTTTAGTTGCTTTAAAGCGAAAGCTGTTTTATTTTGGACAATTGAAAGCTGTTTTATTTTGGACTTTCCTCTATTTATACAACTAAAGCAACTATGCAGTTCTTATGTACCGCTTTTACTATTTTTCCTCATTCATCTCACAGGTTTCCTCTTATACTGTTTTTAGGGTATTCCGGAGCAACATACTGCTAAAGACTGTGGCTATTTCATAATGAGATACATGAAGAACATAGCGGAGGATAAGAACTTAGATTTTTTCAGCAAGGTAACTAAAACTGTGTGTTTAATTATTGCTTAATTAATGCATTAGATTGGACTATTGTCATATGGTATTGTGGATTTTTCACCAACTTAATCTGGTTTGCTGGAATATTGTCATCTGATATTGCTCTCTGAAAATATGCCACATGAAATTGTGGTTGCTGGATAGCTTAAGTGTTTTGGACTACTTTTCCTGTTTTGATCGGTTCATATATTTTGGATAGTTTTCTCAATACTAAGTGCAACCCAATTTATTTCAGTGGGAGAGAAGAGGGAAGGCAACATATACGCAGCAGCATATTGATGCAGTCAGAACAGAGTGGGCAAAATTTGTTGTTAAAACATATATGTAACCAGTATCGCATCTAGCTGGTTAGCACTTGGGTTTAGGGACTTATTTTGGTAACCTTGATATATGATACATTTGCACTTTTGTAAATTTGTTGGATATGGCAATGTATGAAACAGATGGCAGTAATCTATGACAATGTGGTATTTTGGATATGTTTTGGACATGAAATTTCTTATTTGCAATATGAATTGAGTAAAGCCAATTAGGTCAAATTTCTATCATCTGATATTCACTCAGACAACACATACTTAACGCAGCAAATAAGTCATGTTGTCTGAACATGCATTGAAACAACAGATATAACAAAACCCATGTTGTCTGAACTTCCATTCACACAACAGATACAACAAAACCCATGTTGTCTGAACTTCCACTCACACAACAAATACAACAAAACCCATGTTGTCTGAACTTCCATTCACACAATAGAACACAACAGATACAAAACCCATGTTGTCTGAACTTCCATTCACACAACAGATACAACAAAACCCATGTTGTCTGAACTTCACTCACACAACAGTTACAACAAAACCCATGTTGTCTGAACTTCCATTCACATAACAGATATAACAAAATCAATGTCGTTTGAGATTCATTTCACTCATCAGATATAACAATAAACTGTTGAATGAGATTCATAACATGCAACTCAAGACAATAAAATATGTCGTCTGAGTATTGAGTTAGATGACATATTCCATTTTCTCAATGTTATGGTTAATGCATCTGGTACAACTGAGAAAAATGAGGCATTGTCGTCTGAGATTCATTTTAGACAACAGAGGTATCCCAACAGTGTCGTCTGAGATTCATTTCAGACAACATCGTTCTTTTAAAAGTGTTGAGGTAATATAATGTTTCTCAACATAAAATAAATGAACTGTTGTCTGAATGTCTAACAGACAATAGTTTATCCAAATTAAAATAGTCTGGTAATTTTCAGACGACAGTTATGAGCTTATATGTGTCGTCTGAATGTAACACAGACAATAGTTTTTAACTGTCGTCTGAGCGAAGTCAATCAGACCACAGGCTACTAGACGACAGCACATTTTTTACTCAGACGACAGTTCAGGAACTGTTGTCTGATTAACTTTGTGGTGTAGTGTGTGTTGAGGCGCATACCATAAGCCAAGAGAATGACAAATATGATTATGAGGTTTACCATGTGTCCACTGGCCTTTATGCTTTTTACCAACATGTCGTCCACGTAAACCTCTATGATTTTACCCAGATGTTCCGCTAACATGGCATTCATCAACCGCTGGTAAGTTGCACCGTCGTTCTTCAAACCGAAAGGCATGACATTGTAGTAGTATAGGCCCTTGTCGGTGGTGAAGGAGGTGTATTCTTGGTCGCCGGGGTGCATCTTGATCTGATTGTAGCCGGAGAAGACGTCCATCATGCTGAGCAGCTCGTGTCCAGCGGTTGCATCGACCAGTTGATCAATGCGAGGTAGCGGGAAGCTCTCCTTTGGGCATGCCTTGTTAAGACCCTTGAAGTCGACACACATCCGCCACTTTCCGCTGGGTTTCCTGACCATGATCAGGTTGGAGATCCACTGAGGGTAGTTGACTTGGCGGATGAACCCAATGCTCTGGAGATTAGTGACCTCTTCCCCAATTGCACGGTACTTCTCCTTGTCGAAGGCCCTTCGCCTCTGCTTGACAGGATAGAAGGATCGTTTGATGCTCAATTTGTGTGTGATGATTTCAGGGGAGATGCCTGGCATGTCAGCGTAGGACCATGCAAAGACGGCGGCGTTGTCATGTAGAAACTGGGGGAGTTCCGCCGCTACCTCTGGGTCAAGCTGAGCGCCGATGCGGACTGTCCGCTCGGGGTATTCATTGGAGATGCTAATAACCCTCAAGGATGTTTTTGGTTTGACAGGCTCCTTTTTGACATATTTCTTCTCGTCATCCCTAGTGTCCTCGAAGATATCTGGTGCCGGTGTATGGTTTCCCACTGTTAGGATCTCGTGGCGGCGCGCTGATCGTGCCACGGTTGTGGAATAGCATTCCCGTGCTAGTTATTGACTTCCTTTGACACAGTCTGTCCCATTGGGCGTAGGGAACTTCATGAGGAGCATGTATCCGGCTATGATGCATTTGAGCATGTAACCTTTCTCTTGTTTATTGCATTAAACATGTCTTGATTTGCTAGCTTTCTAGACTTTGATTGCATGTTTGATAGGATTGATCTTTGTGCTTTCACTTAGATTAATTAGTAAAGTTAAGTAAAATATGGGAAATCATTTGCTTCAAATGTTTCACATGATCAAATTCTTTCTCATGACTTGGAAGAACAATTGTAGGGTTGATTCAAATTTGATTATGAAATTGGTTTTGATCTTTGTTTCTTATGTTTCATTCTTGTACTTGTGTTTTTGTATTTACTTAATTTTATTTCTTTCTTTTAAATTTCGAAACTTAAAACCTAAATCCCCCTTTTATTTCGTAAATTTGTTTATACTTTGTTATATTTTTGTAAATATTATACCTTGTTTTTATTTTAATTCTTTACTTGTTGTACAATGACAGGTGTACCCTCAATCCCCGGAATAGAATGATCCCTATTTACTATATACTAACGATGACATTTTATAGGGTTAAATTATATGCTTGCTTTGAGCGTATCATTGAGATGCATTTGTCCCTCACAGTCCCTTAAAACTGTCCCTTAGGTGAGCAAATCTGTTATTATTATTATTTTTTTTTATAAATTTGACAAACGGGGCCGGTCCAAGTTTGAACCGCATCAGACCTAGTCCTGGACTTAAAAAAAAAAAAAAAGCCATTGGGCGTGATTTTTAATTAACTTAATTTAAAAAAATATATATTTTGTGTGAATCGGTGCGTCTTTTTCTTCTTCCTCTTCCTTTCAATTGCACATACACGCCATCAAAATACTTCCTAACTTCTTCAGGGCAATGAACTTTCGAGATCAAATCCACCGTTGCTAACGCAATGACGCTGTAGTTTCATTTCTTCAGATGCTTCAGCTCTGAGGCTTTGGTAGATGGGGCCAAAATCGCTGAAGATCGAAGCTGCATTATTGAGGCCAAGTCTAGAGTTATGATCGAAGCAGACTAGATACAACCAGACAATATCAATTCGTGGGTTCTTACCTGACTCGCCGCCATCCTCTGCACCGAGACCAATTTCTTGATCAATGTTTAAGTCTCCCTCCAGTTCAAGTGGATTCAAATCGAGAATCCTTCAAATGTGCTCACCTTGGAGCGCCTTCTCTTGGCCTATGTACCCTTCACTGCTTGTTGACTCTTCACTTAGGCGATAATATCTGCCGTTGGGATGAGCAATGCTTCGCTTCAACTTGCAGATCGGCTCGACGTGTTCTTTTTTTGGGAGCCTTTTGGGCCCGAAGGCCTGAAAAGTAGGCCTGAAAAAAAATGTCTGAATCAGATTCAACCCTTGAAATAGTAGCACATTATTTAGGTCCGATTAGAAAATTTCGATCTGGGTTTGGCTCTCCAAATTTTACACAAGGCCTGACCCGTGGCCAACTCTAACCATAGATAAGTTATAAGTGATCAGCATGTAAGTTGCATTCTTTTGCATCTTATGTGAACCAATTAAATGAGCTAATTTTTTACATGTTTGATTTTGTATGGCACAAGCATATGTGAAGAGACATGGAAATATTAGTTTGCTTACATCTTTATTTTGTATTCTTATATTAACCTTTGGGGCTATGTAAAACCATAAAACGACATATTGTTAGGAAAATTTCAAATAGGCAAAGAAGTTAAGAAGATAGTAATGCTTAGTGTTTGTGAGCCAAATGATAGATGATTGTACTTGATGTTTGAGTGCAATTACATAATAAATTTTGCGAAAATATCCATTTATTTAAATTTGAGCTACACTAACCTCATTTATCCATATTTTTTTGCCTCAATACCCAATTAAGTTATTTTTTTATTAATTTTTATTTCTTTTTGGGACAATTTTGCCCTCTCTCCCTTTGTCACTTAGAAAGCGACTTCACGGGACTTCGGTCGCGGGACTCCAGTCATCAGTTGCAAGACTCTAGTGACTGGCCACGGGACTTCGATCACCTGCGGCTGGCCGGTGTCCGGTTTTATTGCCCCCAATAAACTTTTTATTACCCCTAATAATACCCAAGAAACTTTTTATTGCCCCCTAATAAACTTTATTGTCCCCTAATAAACCTTTTATTGCCCCCCAATAAATTTTTATTGGCCATTGGGGGCCAATAAAATTTATTGTGGGGGTAATAAAAGTCTCCGAAGATCTTTTTGCGAACTTCCAACAACCTCTGGACCGTTGACCGGAGTCCCGCTTACTATTTTATTGCCACCCAATAATATCCAATAAACATTTTATTGCCCCCCTAATAAACTTTTTATTGGCCCTCAATAATACCCAATAAACATTTTACCGCCCCCCAATAAACTTTATAAAAATTTA